>KN491156.1:1311-13684 GCA_000787155.1 Scartelaos histophorus | reverse complement strand
ACTCTTTCAGACTTCCAATCAGCCCGCGACAACACTTGCATTTAAAACTGTAGAGAAGAAGAAAAAGCATGATTATTATACGTTCAGACTCCAACAGTGAGGAACAACAGTGTACTAATGACCTGAGCCCTCAGGCACCTCTACAGACATAAAACTCACCATGTGGAATCTGACAAAAATATGTTTGTTTTTTCACAATGGCAAATACTATGACAAACACAATCCATTATGACGCTAATAGACAGTCATTTATTTTAAGTGTTGTGTAAGTGTTTGTTTGGGATTTAAAATTCTGTTGGGGTCCATTTAGACAATTTTCCTTTTTATCATCTGATACCGATGCTGATACTTTGTCTTTAAGTATCTATCAATAGTTAATATCAGCTGATACGAGGGGCATTTATTTCCTTTGAAGACGTATGTTTTGTAACTGTTCAACATCTTAAGTAACTGCAGAACTTTGAAAAATATTACAAGGTGTTTGGACCAACGTTGCCCAATAAATCATCTTATTACACAAATGTATAGACCAAAATAGGATATTGATAGAACTGATATCCCTGATCCTTATCCTAATATAAACCGCAACATGCAACCAACATTGATCACCACCAATGTGCAAGGCCAACTAGCTTCATATAACCCATTAAATCCTGCCATTGTTGCCCGTATATGGATCAGCCAGCCAGCGTATCCCCATTGCTATGTGGAGTGCGCCGTTGAAGATGTAATCTCTAGTGAATGGTGTGAAGGAGGGGACGAGTGGAGGGGGGAGGTCTCGCTACACTGCTGGAGAATGTCTGTAGGCAAGACTTATCTGGGAAGCAAAGAGCCATGGATGAGTGGATCAGAATGACAAATACTACAGGTAGCGAACACACACATGCACGCGGGGCTGGCTTCCGTACTCTTTCTAAGTAGGGACTAAGGTTGCCCAGGGATGTAGTTAATTGCCACACAACGGCTGGTGACGGTAATTCTCGTGGACAAACAGAAAAGGGAGAGAAAAAAGGAGAGAGAAGCAAAGTCAGTGTTGTTTTGGGTGCAGCGGTGAATTAGCAAGGGCAACTGTCAGTCACGGGATTGTCGTGGCGATGCGTTCAGGGACTGGAGTGGCATGTGACATTTTTGGTTCAGCTGTTTTGGGCAGTTGGTCCCAAGCTGTCACACGCTAGTTGTTTAGTCATACCTCCAATGGAAAACAAGCACACTTGCCCTTCTCCCTGCCAAGGCCTTGTTGATGGTCTGGTCAGTTGGTCAAGTAGCAAATACCACTATGTAGAAGATAACCCGCACTGCAGTAAGCTGGAGTGGTCCTATGCATATACAGTATATGGTAATGTAGTATTTCATAGGGTGTCATCACTAGCCCTGTGAGACTAAGTGCAGTAGTTTCCTGACTCCTGCACAGTGTCACTTCCCACAATGCACTGCTCCCTCAACGAACATCCTTGTGGTGCATAAAAGCTTGAAGTGCGAGCATTAAGCTTTTTCTCAGCTAAAAAGGGACATAAACAAAAGTATACAGCTTAGAGGTAGAAACAAATAACCACGGAATGTGCAATAGACCATCTGAATACATCAGACTTGTCCCTAAAAATACTTCCCATAGGTAATTCATATACATTACTTTAGTAGTTCATTAAACAAATAGCATTTTGCAAAGTGTGTCAATATATATGACTTTAGGAGAGAAGTTTGTGCAAGATAAAAAATATATGCACATTTAAGTTCATAAAGCAGTGTACCATTCTAAAGATGTAAAATAGTGTAAAATAATGCAAATAATTGTACATTAGAAGATGAATGGTTTCAGTGATAACAAGAAAATGTGTTTTATTTGAATGTATCATGATTCTAATTGCTGTGGTTAAACATAAAACTGACTAAAATGTTACCTGATCAAAAAAATACCTGGAGGTGTGTTTTGTTTCTTTCATGTTTAAGTAAGTTTTCCTTGCCGAAGAAGGAGGGTCTGAGGACAGGAGAAGCTGGGACAATTATCCATTTGCCTGCTTGTTGTTGGACATTCTGTATTTTTAATTATTAATTAATTATTTATTATTATATTTTTTTTCTTATTCTGTTTCATTCTCTGACATCTTTGTTTGCTAATTTAACAATTTTGTGAAGCCCCCCGATAACTGTTGTTATGATTTTGGGCTATACAAAAATAAATTGAAAAGAATTGAATTTAATTGAAGTAATCCTTTATTATTAATCTGTCTACATTTCCAAAGCTCAAAATGCTTTGTTCCACCTTGTGATGTCAGGTATAGGTATCCAGTTATCCCTAATACGCAGGGTTTGTGTGTTAAACATGTGTGAATGAAATAAAATTCCAGGTATGCTTTTGAAACAATACCTGGAATTGTTTCAAAAGATCTATCTGATCTATTTTCTGATTTAGATCAAAATTCCAGGTATGCTTTTGAAACAATATTATAACATATATTTAGATCAGAAAATAGCATATTATGGGCCCTTTACAGTATAATCAAATACATACAAACTGAACTGTTGAGATCAGAGCATGGAACATACAGTACCTTTTAGACATTTTTTTTCTGTCTAATATGAAAAAAAACCCATTGAATTTCATAACATTGGCTCAATGTGTAGTCTATAATCCATAGGATAGACAGTGCAGTGCATATGGCTGTGTGTGTGTTCCTTCACCTGTATTAGGATAAATAGGCCTGTCTGTCATGTAAAGCTGTGTCTGGCAAACAGATTCCCCTCACGTCAGGCCAGATGAACACAAATGAGTTCCCCGGAGGACACGTTTCAGGGGGAAGAGTGTCCCCGTGACACTGTTGTGAAGGGCATCCTGTGGGTAAAGAGGTGTGGCTGACAGGCACAAAACAAGCAAGGCTATCATTCGTCACACGGGAGACATTTACAGTACAGTGTCCAGAACTGTAATTGTGATAGAAAAGCATGAAAATAACCTGCAAAGTTAAAGGGCCCATAACCCCAATGTCTGATCTATGTTATAATGTTGTTTCCTCATTAAAAACATACTGTACCTGGCCTTTTTTGTTTCATTCACACATATTTAACGAAAAAACCCAAACTTAAAACACCCTGTTCCAACTTGGGATCATGTGGTAATACAGGAAGTGCTCCTCTGTGTTTTTTAAACTCCATACACTAGTTATTTTCATTATTTTAGATCTGGAATTGCTGATCTCTATAGAATAAAAGGGGAAAGGGAGCTGTTAACTTGAAAACTATCACTTCATGACATCATAAGAAGGAACAAAACATTTAAAGCTTTGGAGATGTAGACAGACTATAAATAGGGGGTTACTAAAGCATAAAACACAACTTTAGGCATGTTTTTTGTGGAGATAACAACATTCTCACATGACTTAAAGCTCACAAGAGTCAATTCTATGTAATATATGACCTTTAATCATTTTCCTCCAATGCCATTTTATTTTGTCTATTTAAAGAGAATCATAAGGTCAAGTTTGAGAAATTAAAATATTCAGAGTATAATGTCATAATTCCTTGATAACGAATAATGAATCAATACAACTGTGCAATCAAGTCAAAAACAAAATGAAAGACAAAAATGTTCATGCAATATCTAGCCTGAAACAAGTTCATATAATCTAGCTTTTATATTTCCCCCCCAACTGAATGCAGCAGTACTTTTAATAATGGAAATATAGACTTTATTTTCATTTTATATTGGGTCTCGGCTTGTATTTTCAAATTGCGGTTGTAAATAATGACAAGTTGCAACTTTGCTTCTCGGGACACACTGGATCCATATAACTCCCCTCTGTCTGGCTCTGTTCATGACAAATATGATCCACTCTTGCAAATGGATGGAGCGGCACCTATAGGCACGTCAAAATAGCATTAGATAACCACTGGTTGTCAGCTGCCGTGGCACTTTCGCCATCACTCCTCCTTACAGATGGTGGAGCCCAAGCGCACTAAATCACCGCACAGTTCCAAGAGGTAATTATAGTGCCACTGTAAATCTTCCTGATGGCTTGGCAAGTTAGATCATCTCCCCACATGGGCCTGTATACAGAAGCCTACACGTGTGTTATAACATGCGAGTTAACATACGCAAACTGGACAGACGGGAGAGGGGCTCAGGTGAACGCTGCTCGGCTTTTACTGTGCACAAGCTCATTACACTCAAGGCAAAAAAAGTTCAACGTTAACATATAAGCATACGAAACTTAACTAAGATAAGTGCTGTGAATATTTTCTCAGTATGGATAGATGCATAGATAGACAGACCGTTGATCCCAATGGAAATTCAAGTTTATCTGCAGCAACATTTACATTTTTTTCCATTTTTATTGATTTATTATGGCGTATTTTATATACTATAGCTGTAATATGGGCAACCATACCAGCGAACGTTTTAGGTTTTATTTCCATGTTGACATTGCAAAAAAATAATTTGCAATTTAAAGGGAGACCATTTGCTCAGTCCAAAATCTGTGTCACTAATTAAAATTCCTCCAAATTTAGCTAGAACTTCAGGTCCTGAATTCATTGACATTGGACTGGAATTTTGCCTGGAAATTTACTGACAGTTTAAAAGCACAGATCAGTGGCTAATTAGTTTTCAACCAGCACAAAAAAAAGAACACACTTTTTGGATGGAGGAGCCATTTTTGTTTGTCTTTTAATTACTATGTAGATTGGATTTATTTGGTGAACATTGGCTGCTGGCCACTGATAGCTGGCAGCAGTGTGTTTGCAATGTCCCAATGCTACAAAAACTAATGAAGAGTAACATGAGTTTTACATCGTCCTCAAACAGAACTGTGAGACTGTCTGCACTGCACTATTCTAGATGTTCAATGCATAAAAGTACTGCTCTGCTTTAAACATGCATTGTGCAACTTTTCTGGTGGAGGGTCGGTCAAATTTCGTCCTGGAAATTGCTTTGTCTGGAGAGTTTCACAGTATGATATTTAAAACTTTCTATCTTTACAGAAACCAGACCAAGGTACAGGTCAGATCTGTGGAGAGGCAACCCCGTTCCCGGTCAGAATGCCTGTCTTTTTGAGCTGTAAAACCACCAGCAACTGTTTAATGTCATACTGTGGAACATTCCAAAAAGTTACATAGCACACCAACTTGTAGAAATAAAATAGAGTAGTAATATCTGATCTAATGCAGTCTAATGGGGTGTAGTAGCAATATCGGCCTTAGTTGCGCAGTAGTGACAGTCGTAGGAGGAGTAGTAGTGGATTTTTCTCTAACCAAAGGTTTTGTTACTTTTTAATAAGGCTGGGCGATATGGAGCAAATAATATATCTCAATATATTTTGCTATATCTCGATATACGATATATATCTCGATATCTGTACAGGAAAAATAACCCCCCCAAAACTACTGTAAAAACAAAAATGTTGAAGTGCAAAGAAGTTGTCAGTTCATATAAGAAGGTGTAGGAAAGTGCTTCTGCAACATTAAAAACTAAATAAAAATCCCTGTATAAAAATAATAATTTAACTGTAAAATATAAGAAATAAGCTCCTTCAGCAGAGGAAGCTCGGGAGGTTCCTTATTTTAATAGATGGATGAGGAGGTTTCCCACAATCCACTGCGCAGATCAAACCCAACGATTCCAAACACTAATGTACAAGTAAAACTGCAGCAGATTTTTCATTTAAATCTTCAGCATAAATAAACTTTACAACATGTAAACCATAAAGACGACAGAGCCACATACCTGTTTGAGATTATAATGTGTTTAATTCAGCTTTGCGCACATTTGTCGACGTTTTACAGAAATGAAACTTAAAACAGCATGGCTCATTTGCATAAACTATAAGCGCTGAAAAAAAAGTTCACTCTCAGAACACAACGAGCTGAACATGGTGGGAAAGGTTTGTGGTGCTAGAATCTTTGGTTAACACCAATTTTCGGTATTCAGAGACGAGTTGTGTCTCCTCCTGTTGAGGCGCCTCATGTTGAGACACACGAGGGGAAGAAAAGAAAAGCGAAGCGACGACGGCAGAACAGAGAAGGAAACAAGCGGAGCGGCCAAATCAGGATTAAATATAAGCATTTTATCGATATATATACGATATGTCAAAATCCATATTGAGTTTATATAACACCCACCCTTACTTTTTAAATAATTGTACTTTTTTATTCCAACTAGTGTTTCCTCAGGCAATAATCTGTTGTCATCAAAAAGCCACCCCCATGGCCCCTGTGAGACAAAAGAAGTGACAGTCTCCAATAACATACAAGCTCCAAACATGTTCTGCAGCCGTTTTGTGCAGTAGCTCCAACTGTTCATGGATCTTTGAAGCCTTTAGCACATGCCCCATTGAGACCCCATTATCTTCCAGTCAAAGAGAACTTTATTCATCATTAAAACTTCCCTTAACACATCAAAAGCCTCTATTCTTACAGGAGAGGCTTCAATGCAAACATTATAGCGCCTAAACGTGTGCTCCTCTGTATGTGTTCAAATGTCACCTCAGAATAGGACCTGTTTGAAAAGCATGCACTATCACAAATACAAAGACTTACATGTTCAGTAAATGTCAGCACTGACACCAGAAGGAGTTCAACATCGGTCAGAAGTCGTGCACCACGTGTACCTCCATGCTACAAAAGAGACGGAGACTACGTGGAATCTGACAATGTGTCATTTAATTACATACACAGTCATTTATGTATAAAATAGAACACTAAAGTAGATAAAAATATACTTTAAATTCAAATAAACAAGAATTTATATTATAACCAAACTGCAAGGACTCTCTACATTCCGTTAGGTGCCCATCCTTACAAAATAACTTAAGAAAGAGGCTGTAATATCAAATTATACATGATATATCTATATTTTCTTGTTTTTTTTTCATTCCCAGCACAATTAATGACTTACTTAATACTCATAGACAATGAATAGCAATACAAGTTTGAAATTAGAAGTGTAATATGCTACAAAAGATAATACTGAAAATACTTTGCCATGGCAATTGTGGTAAAAAATAAATCTGAGCTGTAAAAAAAAAAAAAAAAAAAAAAAAAAAAAAAAATCAATGTTATGGCCATAAAAAAAAAAAAAAAAAAAGCAGAATGAAAGTTAAGTAGAATGTACAGTACCTGATCAGTTGTAGAAGTTGCGTATTGGACCCTCAACATCTCAAATATAAATATAATATCTATTAATATAAACTATACACACAAATATTAAGCCCCCAAAATATTGCCCCATGTATCATTTATTGATTGATTATTACATGTTATAATTCAATAGTAGTTATTGCAACAGAAACCCATAATATTTAAAGTCTGCTGCTAGTCGTCTTTATTTGAATAAGTAAGTTTGAGTAAGTATTTGAGTGATGACAATAATTTACAATCAACCCTGAAAAACTACCATGAAAACACGGGGCTCTCGGGACCGTGTCACATGACCAGCAGGCTCAGGTGCACTCTGGGATGTCCGTCTATTTTCTGCACTTAATCGATCACGTGGAGTCGATGGAGCTTGACTGGGAGTCAGTGGGCCACGGACTGATATAGACCATACGTGCGATACTGTAATACATCTGTGCAGTCCATTATCAGCGAATGGCTCCAAGATCTCCCCAGAGCTGAGCAGGCCTTTAGAGACACCTCGCTCTCAGGCATTCTGTCTTCCAATCTCCCTCTCTCTCACATACGCGCATATAGTGACTCCCATGGGTGCTAGGCTGGGGTTCTCCCGAGGTTAGCTAATTTGGCCCACTGGTGCCTCCATCACTTCTTCCACACTTCACCTCCCGCTTGCTCGTCTTCTCGAACTTCTGCTGTACCGGTCACAAATGTGGTCTCACTACTGAAACTGCAGCGCGTCATACAACTTTCATTACACGGAGTGAAGTGACTAATGCAAAAGCAACCTTTAGCCCCTGTTCCAAGCAAAACCCCAGCGGAGAATGACTGGATAAAATATTAATACCAAATTGGTCTATTGTAGTCAGTGTGTTGAATATATATTTTATGTAATGGATTATTTTGTGCTTTTGATTTTTTTGAGTTGGTCCCAAGTCTGAAGATTTCAAAATAGCACCAACATCAATTTGTTATACTAATTTGGATTTTATTGTTGTGGTGACCCGCTAAGGAAGTATTTTGTGCATGAATTAAACAAATTTAGGCATTTCATTTTCTTGCTGACAGTGGTGAGGTCTTTCGAGAACAAGTAATTCTGCTTAAGTAACTGTCTGTCCATGTCTAATAGATTAAGCAGTATCATTTTGTTCAAATGAAATCATCACACTGGGACACCATGTACTTTCTGATTATTCGCATCAATGGTAGACTAGAACTTCCACTGCGTCCTAAGACCTTCTGTACTACTAAACACTGAATTATAATAAAAGAAGTATTCGCATTAACCTTGTCTGAACTGCATAAAACATATATTTCAGCTTAAAATATTGAAAATGAGCAAAGCAGTGTCTCTAATTTAGGCTTTTCACTTCAGCACACCTTCAGCCTTTTATCCAATATCATTTTGGATTGATTTACATTACCAAAATGATCTACCTGTATTTTTTAAATCAAATGATTTGTTTGGTCTCCTCTCCCACGGTGATGCAATTACATTTGTTGATTTACAATCTGAATGAAGGAGCTCATAGGGCATCTGTCACTTTGAACAAAATTAAACTTCTCTTACCTAAGATGAACAGATTTTAGTGCTTTGCTCATTGATTTTGCAGATATCCACCATTTTTCTCATAACCAGACATATTTGTTTTGATATGGATATGTGTCTCTTATTGGCTAATCTATTAGTCAATCTAAAACATTGGCCAGTCGCATATCTTCCCATGTGTTTTGAATCTCAAGTATTTAAGAGGATGTTTTTACTGTACTAATGTATTTTGTTATTTTGGGTATATCTAAGTGAGCTTTTATGTGCCACCTAGAACCTTGCGACAATTTGCCATAGTGCACCCAAACACCCCCAGCGCAGTGTACTTAAAGTGAGGTTCACATTACGCTTCTCTTTTATTTTGATTTATGTCAGTTTTAATGGCAGGGACAAGAAGTTGGCTCATGACACGTTGTTTCTGAAATACGTCCAAGGCTTAACACCGCACTGTATCGCAATCCATACTGATCCAGCAGGATGATATGAGAAAACGCAACGGATATAAATGACAAGACAAGTGTGTGTGAAGTGTGTGCGTGTGTGTGCGTGCGTGTATGCGTGTGTGTGTGTGTGTGTGTGTGTGTGCGTGTGTGTGTGCGTGTGCGTGCGTGTGTGTGTGTGCGCGCGCTTGTGTGTCTCACTGGAGGATAAAGGGCCTCAGTGCTAGGCTAGCTCACACAGAAAGCCATAGCTCATGAGTGCAGAATACTAATATGCTGCCACAGCCATTCTGAGCACATACAGGAGAGGGTTATTAGAACACCTGTACCGGAGGCTTGAGCTGGAATAAACAGTACTCACACATGCACAGATCAGCCAAAACATTATGACCACCTGTGAACTCATGAGGATTGCAGGATGCTATGTTAAAGTGCGTATTTGCTCATTCTTTAATTTTGACTTAAGGTGGTGGGATAATACATGTTGTAAATATAAATGATGAGTTTTAGACTGATTAGGAAGCAATTGGTGAAGGAAAGTTGAAAAGTATGTTGTATGTATGACATACAACATACAGTATGACAGGAAATGGAGAGTTTCTGTGTTCTGCTTCAAAGTTTCACATTGATGACATCACGGTAAGAAGAGTTTAACAATTTACATGTTATAAACATATTTTTCTTTTACTTTAAATATAATGTTAAAAAATAAAGATGTTTTGTTATATTTGCATTTGAAAATATTCATTTGTGTGCAGATTTAAGGAGTTCTGGCATACAATAATGTACAATATCGACACCTTCCTAAAATAATCGCATAAGTCATTTTTTTCAGGTTTTTCAGGAAACACAAAAAACTCCCCCCAAAATTGAAATTATGGCATAAATTATGGCAAAGTAAACTTAGGTAAACTTAAAAAAGTGACTCAGGCGATTATTTTAGGAAGGCGACGATATGATAGTTATATAACAGCTATGGAATTCCCTAGTGTCATTTCTAACCAGGAAGTAAAATTACCTAAAAAAAAATTGCCAAACTGGGGAAAAATGCAGACAATTTTTACATACAATTTTTGTGTATTTTAGTAAAAACGAGTAGTCCAACCTATCATAGGTACTGTAAGTCCTTATATAGACTTAGGAAAACTTGATTTATCCACAAGGGAAACTATTTGGACACAGCACAATATATTATAACATATATTATAAAAATATAAATGATAATGACGAATTCAAAAATAATTAGCAAAAGCAAGAGACAAAGAGTCAAATAAGGAATAATTATATACATTTATATGAACAAGAAATAAATAAAGTATGTAAATATTGTAATACAAATACATTTCAGCTAAGAGGTTATAAAGAGAAACAGTACAAAACATGAAATAATGATTGACGGAACTTAAGGCTATTATATAAGGGTGAGTTGTTGTACAGTTATGCAGTATAATATGAATGTAGTCCTATATTTCTCACTGTTGGACCCTGTTGGAGAATGAGCTCCTCTGTTCCTTTATAGTCTGGTGCAGTGGGTGCAGTGATCAAGCAAAACATTATGACCACCTGTGAACTCACTAGTATCACAGAATAGAGAGTAATGTTAAGGTCTTGTATATAACTGAACTTCTTTGGTTTGAAACAATCATCATCTTACAAACTGTAGTTCCCTATTTACACAGATGCTATGAAGAATATATATATATTTTTTTTATTCAATTTTGAAATTATACAAAATGAAAACAAAAAAATACAAATCCCGCAACACTCTCCACACTCATCTCACACACATGAAGCAAATAAGTACAGTCCTGTCAAGATGTTCAAAAAGGGTGTCCATGTCCACGATGAAAACATTCTGACTTTCACTTCATATTTTTAAAGAAATGTGTTTTTAAGCAACCAAACTGGAAGAAATTCCATCCAAATTTGGACTAAATAATGTGTAAAAGCAAGACAGAGATCATTTTTAGTTAACAAGTTTGCATATTTTAATATATTTTCTGTAAATTGTAAGGGGTTTCCACAAGACACATGAGTTTTGGTCCACGAGAATGAGGTAAGACAAGATTTTGGCAAAATTTACAACAAAGAAATAGTGTGGTTCAATTCAATTTTGGTCCCAAAATTCATCATCAACTACAGCACCTCATGAAATGTAACTCAGCAGCACTTTTTTTGTTAAATCCAAAACTACATACATGGGAAAAAAACGTCACAAGGTAATTTTCCTCATGTGTGCATAATGTTAGGGTAATTTTGCTTTGTGAGATCTCGTCCCTTCCCCAGTAATTTGTGGTGTTTTGTTGGTGTAAAATAGCAATAAAAGTGAAATATTGAGACACTGAACTGTAAATCTATTAATACTGCAATACTTTAAGTTCATACCCAATACATATAACGTATTCTGCAGCCTCCAACCATAAATCTAATACACGGTCCCTGCCAGTCCTGCATAGGCACAGACAGGCTTATTAGAACACCTGTACTGGAAGCCTGCACAGCGTGAAAATAAACAGTGCTCAGATAAGATGCTAAACTCATTGTGGGAAAAACACACACTTCTCTCTGCTCTAATTACAAGGAAGTAGACGCTATTCCACGCGGACGGGCGAGCTGGCGGTGTGTGCGGCTGCAACGTGACAGACCACTGGCTCCTGCTCAGTGCTGGGGAGATCTGTTCCCCGGAGACCCTGCCAAATCCCACCTCTCTTTTTCTTTCTAGGTTTCTGCCTTCTTTCTTTCGCTCTTTCCTTCTTTATTCTATCGCGTTATCCCGTTCTCGTTCCACACATTAAACAACCCTGCTCCCTGTGTGCTAATGAGTATCCCAACTGACGGCCATGATGGTGCTGGCTGCGAGCGCGGAGCAGAGCCTGCAGAGCTGAGTAAAAGGGGACTGGAGACAGGTGTCCCAAATCACATGGATCTAAATGGAAATGGAAAGATCTTTAGCAATCTTAGTCCAGACAATGGTGAACCTTTCTATTAAAGATCCTTTATTACACACAATTGACTCTTATTATAATGTTATTACTTCATCAGCAGAGTTGTGTTTTGTTTCATTCACGTTATGTTTTTTTAGTAACCCTTTATTATTAGTCTGTCTATATCTAAAAGGCTCAAAATGCTCTGTTCCACCTTGTGATGTCATGAGAACAGTTACCTTTTACCTTTAGTTCAGTAGAGATAGTCAGTTACAGGGCTGAAATTGTGTAAATGATTCTTCTTGTGAAGGTATGTGGAGTTTAAAAACACAGTGGAGCTCTTTCTGTATTACCAAATG
>JACN01001777.1:0-14532 GCA_000787155.1 Scartelaos histophorus | reverse complement strand
ATGAACTTCACCGCACGTCACTGGCTCCCAGTGTATGCCACCCCCTGCAAAAGGCACGCCCCGAACCTAATTAATAATGTTGACAATTCATATGCTAGGGGGCACTATAGTGTACACTGTTCATATGCTTTATAGTGTGTTATATTCAGGCTGAGATCACACAATAGTGATAGGGGGCACTATAGTGTACACTGTTCATATGCTTTATAGTGTGTTATATTCAGGCTGAGGTCACACAATAGTGATTCAAATTTCAGCACAATCGGACTAAGCAAGTGTGAACAGGAGCAAATCTTGACAATGAAAATTTTTATTATGGCTTTGCCACATGTGATAGTTATCAAAATAATTCAGCTACCTTGTGATGAACCACGAGCAAAAATAATATATCCTTTAACATGAGAACAGCATATTATACGTTTTTTGAAAGCTCTCAACCTTCCCCATGTCGCCCCCCCTGACCCTCCATTGACTTCCATTCATTTTAGCGTCATAAATATGGCCCAGGCCATGGGTGTGGGTTACTGGGACACTGCTGTTCATGTCGGGGGCGACCGAGAGGATGAAGCTGCATGATGTCCTAATTCGCCCATTCACTCATTGTTGCCAGAGCAATAGGCCCTACGCCTTCAGGGCTCGGGTTTAACAAAACACTGAAATATAAATTGCTAAACTAATTCAAGAATTCCAGAGATCTTAAAACTATGGTTAAATTTTAAACAGTCACATTTTCATGTAGTGCTTTTCCACCTTCATGAGGCTCAAAAATGTCCAATCACAAAAATGTCAAGATTTAGATACTGTAACTTTTAAAATGAGCAGAAAATGCGGTTGGAGAGATACAGGGCGTTAACATAGATTGTGTATATAAGTCATAGATTGTATAAAAAAGTGGACTAAGCAAGTGTGACGTCTTATAGCGTTCAACGCCGCTCAAATGAGGCTCGTGATGCTAGGAGCGAATCTGTAGCCGGCCTATGCCTTATTAATAGGATTTTTATATATAGCGAAAAAGAAATTCAGGATCATGTAGAGTGGGTTAATATGAACATTTTAACACCAAACTGACAAGCTCCCAGCAGCAGTTACAGAGAGATCCTAATGTAAGGCAATGGGATCCAGGGTCAGAAGGAGCTGGAAGTGACTCCTGGCGTGTTTCCTGTTTGCCACATGGCGGCTAGCGATGTCCATTCATATATCTGCTCTATGATATAAAAGGACTTAGCTAATTCCAAAAATGAAGTTTGATCCCCTCTGGATCCTTCTGATCTTGGCTATTGTCGTCCCTCAGTTTAAAAGCTGCAGTGAGCCTCGTCATTTTGATTTTAAAGTGTTCATATGAACCTGCTCTTCATGGTACAGATTTTTTTTTATTTTTTGGCTTTTTTTGTTCTATTCATAATATGGCTCCACATTCGCTCCTGAGACCGTTAGAATCGCAAGCTTTATTTGATTGAACGCTGTGGGTAACGTCGCACTCGCTTAGTCCACTTTTTTATAGTCTGTGGACGATATACAAGACATTAAAAACATTATTTACATTTTCCAGCTTCAATTATGTCAAAGTGCAGCAAACCCATCATTATCAACAACACCATATTTCCGTAAGCCCACATTAATGTATATTTTCAACATCACTCCCAAATAGATTTACCAGTGATCTATTCAAGGACTGACAAACAGATTTTAGCAAAGTGCATGTGGATGGCTCCTCACACCACAGAATTACCTTCTCTGTGTTCACCTGGGAATTAGCATAAGACTTAGCAATAGTATTTTATCACTTACCTTATTTTCAACTTCCACATCACCGATTGAATAGAAAAAAATAATTGGCATTTTAAGAGCACAATAGGGACATGAGTGTATAAAATAAATAAAGTGCAAAATGATTTGGTTTAGACTTTAATGGTTAAAGCTCCTACATTTTGCTAAATTTATTCTTGTGAGCTTTAAGCCATGTTATAATGCTCCTCCAAAAATGCTCTGTTCCACCTTGTGATGTCATCAAGTGGTAGTTTTCAAGTTAACAGCTCCTTTTACCTTTTATTTAGTAGAGATTGTCAATTCCGAGGCGAACAAAGTGGAGCACTACCATTTTACAACATATATTATTATTATTTTTATTACTATTACTATTATTGTGTTAATGAAATAAAACAAAACTCCTAGTATGTTTCTGATGTGGAAGCAACATTTCTAGTGAAGGGTCTGCCACCTGCTTCTCTCCATGGAGATGTTATGTCTTTGTCTGGAATGTTCCACTGTAAGGCATTAAAAATATATCCACATTACTTTAAAAATATGATTTCTCACCATATACAGGCTTGCTTCTCCATGGATTCGCTTCTCCATCTGACCCTTAACCTGTTTCCACCGCAAATACCAAATTTATTTCAATACTGTGGAATAATCTAGGTACAACAGCATTATCTCCATGGAGACAAGGAGAAAAATTAAACAGTGCGCCTTTTATATTAATAAAATAAACTCTACAATGGGAATAGAACAAAAAGAAGTGCAGAAGAAGCGTGAATAAACATGAGCGAGGGATCCGCTCCGGACCGCGGTGAAAGTGAAACCGGCTGCGCGCACTTCCTGCTTCTGATTTGTTATTGCCGCCTCGCCAGGGTCACCGCACGCGTTTGATTGGCTGCCACTCTGTAATTTAGAGGAAGTGGAATGTTGCCATGCCGACGCCCGTCAAGGCCACAGACGGGGGAGCGAGAGGAGAGTGATGTCGCCATTGATTCTCCGTGGTTTTCATTTGTCCGGCCAGAGCCCCCCTGATGAAACCCCCGCTCTGATGAGACACTTAGCGCGAAACATCGGGACGGCTAACGCTAATAGTTGTGAATACATAAATCTAAATGCGATACCACTGTTTTAATAGTGAAACAGATTGAATAAAAGTAGGCTATCTTGCTCTGCTCCTGCCTCATTTGCACTGTATAACCAGGTTTCATAGGCTCATATGTATTTATTGCCCCGGGCTTCTCTCATCTAGGGGCCAGACCTACATACACCACAAGGTCATAAACATATTCTTACGCAATATACAGCCACATAAAGCCCCTCGCGCACGTGTGGCCCGACTGAATCGTAATGCGTTTGGATTCACACCAATAATTCTCGTACTAACGGCGCCCATTTTGTTTTCAATTTCGATTTTAATTGAGTTTTGTGATTTAAGAAAATATGCTTCGGTGCAAACAAGGTCCCAGGCTGCAGATCTGGACGGCGCAGACCTTTACGAGTGGCGGCGCCGGCTTTGTTTTTGGAACTCGGATGCTGAATAGTGTGTGTTTTAATTTACCTGCGCTAAATTGCATTCGGTAATCCCCATTCTCACACGGCCTCTGCTGACATGCTGTTACTTAGCAGGTAAAATAATGGTAGCTAATTACTGTTTAGCAAATAAAAAAGATAATTATGAATAGGTGATTTTCCTGTGGGGCATATGAAAATCTGAACCACATGTCTTTTTAATCAGTTTAGCCTTCAGCAATTCGTTTATTTAATTTAAAGTGCGTAGGGAATAGTCACAATTTGGCACTACTGCTAAATTGTGTTTACCATATACGCGCATTTACGGAGCGGAATAAATAAAGAGGCTAATTTAGATTGTGTTAGAATAGAGCAAACAAAACAAAAGTCTGACAAATAAAGTCATCTTTTTTGCCGTTTCCTATTATAAATCAGCTTTTTAGGAAATAAGCCGGGGCGTAGTAATCATATTTACGTTAAGCCTTCGTTTTTAGCTGTAATCTGAGCTGGTGGTGGCCTCTCAGTCTCACTTGTGAAGCTGGCAGTGAGCAGACAGCAAATATGCTACACTAACACTTTATTTACCCCACGCACAGCAAATATACAAATACACGGGGTACTAAGAAATGTAATTTATGCTTATAAGTCTGCACGAGCTCAGGAGATCGAAAGAATGACGAGTAAAAGAAAAAAACAACAAAATATGGTTGAAAAAAATGTTGTTCTTTCACTATTTTTACATGCACAGGGAAATCCAAGTACATCGCTCTTGTCTGAATCTACATACTGGTCAAATAACTGAGAAGGTGTGAGTGGGAAACTACCAGATGTTTAGGTGCTTGTAGTAATTTAGTTCAACACTTTGCAGCTATGCCAATAGAGATGCTTGTAGTAAAACTCTGTGGCAGAAATAGATAAGCAACATCTCCGAACATTGAGACTTTTATTTCAGATATACTAGGAAAGGTATAAGGTATTTTTAAAGGTATTTTCACGGATTATAGTCTTGTTTCCATATCACAAATATACCTGGAGTTATGTTTTGCTTCATTCACACATGTCTAACACCAGTATATTTAGGCTTCTATATTGAGTTCAGACAGAAAACACATCATTCCACCTTGTGATTAAACAGGAAGTGCTCTGTCGTGCTCTTAAATTCCATAAAACTTCATTAGAATCATTTGGATTATTGCAAATCTCTACTACACAAAAGGTAAAAAGTAGCTGTTATCTTGAAAACTACTACATGATATTACCAAGTGGAACAGAGCATTTTGGACTTTAGAGGTGTAGACAGACTATTAAAAAAGGGTGTGAATGAAACAAAATGCAACTCCAGGGATGTATTTGATGCAGTAGCAACATTATATGATTTATGGAAGGATTATTATGGCTTAAAGCTCAGGTTTTCCATATAAATGTGGTGATAATGATCAATAGACTGTGGGCTTTTTTTGGTTGAATGGTTTCTTTGCAAGAAATCTAACACTACTGCCGTTTTTACACATGAACTATTTAGAAAATTAATATTACTATTGCACATTTTTTAACTGTATTTTCTAATGTGATGTGAATTTTATCCATGGAACAAACCAGCACACCTTTCTCTGCTGTACCAATTCCAGCTCTTTGAATTCTGGTGACAGCTCTTCCCCCGCTCGCTCCAGCAGACAGTGTCCCTGGGATAAGTGCTGTGACCAGAGCCTCAAGAAGGTACAAAATGTGACAGGAAAGAGAGTGCTTCCTGAGGTCAAAGTTCACTGGTACTGCTCTGAAATCTTATTTATTATTACATCCAGTTGGCTCACCTGGTGCTGGGCTCTGCTGTAGGATGTGTCACCCCGGGGCATACATAGTCAGTCTGCTGCTCACCTCACAAACCCTCCTCACTGTACATCTGTGTTCACTGTCACACACAGAAGGGGACTGTCCATTACACTTATGATTCTGTATGTATAGTGTAACCCAGTGAAGATGCTTAGTTTGTAGTCTTATATGCAAAAATTATAGCATTATTATAGCATTTTTTTTACATTTGTACAAAGATTTTGTCTCAGTGACATGGAAGGATTTTCAACAGGCAAATTTTAAAATGTAGTTATGCATAAATCTATGTGTAACAACAGCATTTTTAGTGTTTTTTGTGTACACGAAATGGCTACAACCTTAAAAAATGTAATTTGGTGCAACCGAGAATGACCTTAAAATGGTTTTATTTTCTAAAACATGGTTCTGATATTAATCAAGTTCTGAGTAATTTTAACATAATATTGATATTTGAAAACATGAAAACATGATATTTAAAAAAATTGACAATATTTCTTTGACTATTATGGGGAAAATATCTATTCAGGAAAGCTGAAATTTCATGTTGAACTACAAAACACTTCAGAAAATATGCCAAAAAAGAAAGAAAATAAATTTGATTAGATTTAGGCATTTTAAAGAAGTTTAAAAACCAGCAGTTAAGGGCGGATGGTCACACCACATGAACATTTTAACACTTTAAGTACAAAAAACATGCAGAATAACTAATGATTTCTGAAAAAAATGTATTTGGTTCCTTGGGGGTCAGAGATACTACAGGTTAGGGCTGCACGATATATCGAAAAAATATCATCGCGATAATGGCACGTGCGATATCCACATCGCAAAGATGCGCGATATTTTTTAATTGTTTTATGTGTAAATCGTGAGTTTATTGCTTTCTGGAGTTCACAATTCCGACGCGCCCTTAAACGTAATGTTTTGCTAGCTAGAGCGAGCGCGTGGACTCGCAGTGCATGACGGGAAAACACTACAGTCACCATGGCGGGTAATGAAGAAGTCAGTGAAGACGACAACAGCCAACAACTTGTGCCTAAAAAGCACAGCAGCTCCGGAATTTGGGACTTTGGCTTCAGACGGGACGACGTGTCACAGACGCAAGTGCTGTGCAAGTCGTGCCGGAAAGTTATCGCAACGTCGAGAGGAAACACGACGAACTTACACAGCCACCTCGAACGCAACCACAGGGAGCTATACAGTGATTTTATTCAGTCAAAAACTTCAGCAACCAATGTTACGCAGGTACAGTCGCAAAAACATCTGTAATAAAGTTGTGGCCTACGGCTGTTCTCCTAACAAGTTTAATACTTTGCAGGAGCTTATTCTTAGTTTTCTAACCATGTGGAACACAGGTAAACGTCATAGAGGCAAACATGTGAATGTACCAAGCATTTTTTTTTAGGTTAAAAGAAAATATCGCAATAATATCGTTATCGCAATGCTTGACACCCGTATCGCATATCGCATTCATTTTCAATATCGTGCAGCCCTACTACAGGTATGTGGTTAATTATTATGAAATTTGAACATTTTTAACTGAAGAAATTGCAATTGAACACATATCATGTCATTGACCCACATGCATGTTTTTGTCTTTCTTATGATATTTCGTTCTGTTTTGTTTTGTCAAAATTCATAATGAATTCTCCCTCAAGATCAAAATAATTGAAGAAGTACCTACTATGCAAAATTGACTTTTTAGAGATTGTTTCCCCTTCTCATTTACCAAATCAAAGTTGTATTTAGCTTGATTATTGCATGTTTAAACCCGCTGTTCTGTACTTTGTTCTCCAGTTTGATTTATTTCCTTAATCACTGATACATGTAGTATTCAGCAGCATTGCATACTCATTTTGGTACAAATAACTAAAAAATGATGTGCAGGTAAGAGGTGACAGCAACAGCTCGTCTCTTTGTTGCGATGTGACGTTTACAGGGTTTATCAGCTCCCACTGGACGCCCTTTGTATCTTTTATTATACAAGTCATTTTAAATCAGTATTGTGATTTAAAACATCAAAATTAGGACATAATGATCCACTGGTGTCATAGATTAAAGCTATAGCAAACCCAAACACAATATGTCTTCTTTAAAGGGCCCGAATTACTCTATTTTCTGATTTGTTATAATGTTTCCTCATCCCAAACATATCTGGAGTTATTTGTTTTATTCACATGTTTAACACGGAACTGCATATTTAGGCTGAGTTCTGAAAACACCAGTCAATTTAGCGTCATATAGGATCTGCGGGCGTATTGCCGCAGCTCAAACACGTCGACAGTGCAGTTAAATTTGCTGAGATGGTACTTGTCAGTCTTCATCAATGCTCTTCCTCTCTGCGTTGCACTCCAGCCCTTTTCAGCCCGAGCTCGCCTCCCTCGGTTCATTTGTCAAACCCGCTAATTATTGACTCTCCGCTCACACACGCGCAGGCCAATGAAAACATACAGATATGCAAAACAAATGGAGCTCCCTCATATGTAATTACTCACCGCACCAACCAGCGTGAGGCTATCTGAGGATACTATAGTTCTTCTGCACTGTCTCCCACTCCTATGTCCCGGCGTATAGAGAAGCCATTCATTCACGTCTTATCAGGAGGTGAGATAATGTATAAAGCGAGATCCTGCCGGTGTGATATTAAATTCACTATGAGAGGAGAAGTTCAGGTTCTGTGGCATTTACAACTCCTAGATTCAGTTATCTCGTCGGCCATGATGGATTGTGTTTGTCAAGAAGAGGAACTGCGTGTCCTTGAGTTGTTTGCTTAAGAAATAATAGAGGGAGTACACAACGCGGAAATCTGTGAAGCGCTTGCTAAACTGCAGGCGAGACTGGGAAGAGATATTTTGAATTTTATTCTTCTTAACTGTCGGTTCATGGAAATGTTATCGCTTTGTCTGGAATATTTCAGAGTGTGGCAATAAATCTTCATGGAGATCAAACCAGACCAAGTTATGGGTCAGATCTGTGGAGAGGCGACCCCGCTCACAGTCAGAACGCCTGTTTTTCTAGGTGTTTTTAAGCTATGAAACTAAATAAATGTAAAGTAGGGCTAGATTATTTGACACCTCGGTTCTTAGAGACTCAAGTGATCTGCAAGGTGAAAGACAAAGTGTAAAAGCATCATTTATATTTAGCAGTTTTAATGTCAGTGTTATGTTATGTTAAATGTTCAGTTTTCATATTTGCATAGTAAATATGACTTTATAGCATGCAACACTCAAACTGAACTAAGCTAAATGTGGCCTCCAGAACAATTTTTTGGGGACCCACGTTCTCCCGGGTTGTTCTTTTTACTGCGGGTTTCAAAATCGACTGAATGACATACATTTTAGTGACAGTCAGACTCGATAAGAATGTTCCAAGCCTGACTGAAGGTGTGGTGTTACTGTCAAACCTTAGATAAATGCAACACTTTTGAATGATTCAGTGTTTGAACCACCAGTCACACCTGAACTTGTTGTAACAGAGCTGTCAATTCACTGCAGAATGGTTTCTTGATATATCAGCGCTGTATTGCTTTTTTAAACTTAATACTTTGTGCAGTTTGTGTATGTCATACCGGGGATGTGGCGATTCATGAATTTCCTGGATTGGGTATTGGATCCAAAATATCTGTTCTGCCGATATCATTATAATTTGAAGTAATAAGAGTATTTATTGCTTGTAGTTGGTCCAGAAAGTCTCAGAATGTTTGTGCTTTAAATGCAAACTTGTTCTGTAGTTACTTAAAGGTGCATTGCTCTGCCTGGAATATTCCACAATATGACAATAAACAGGTTTACCTTACATTTATTAACTTTTAACAGTTTTATAGCTCAAAAATACCTTGCAAAAAAGGCATTCTGACTGACATCTCCATGTAGAAATTCATCTGGCCGACTGTCCACCAGAGAAGTTACACAATGGACCTTCAAGGAATAAGAATCCAAACTGAATATGGTGCATTGTGCGTTCCTAAGCATTACTTCTCGCAATAACTAGCTCTCGTTTCAAATGCCAAAGGGGATTTGAATTCACATTTGACTTTACACTGATGTCTTATTTTAAAGAGGTTATCTGATCGCAAATGAAATTAGCCTTCCTGTGGAATCTAATTTTCTTCCAACTGTCTTTTAACAAATTCCCCAGCCCTTTGAGATTTCGACTCTTGTGAGGCCTTCATGTGTTTACTTCAAAGGTAGGTCCAATATTCATGTCAAAAGATGTTTTCTCTGGCCTCCTTTTGGCCCTTAATACCTTAAAGCTATCATTACTGACACAAACATAACACAAATCACTTCTTTGATCCTGGGTTCCTTCTACACTCCCTTTCGGAAATATCGGATTGATAAAGTAAACAGCCGACGGAATACACTTTGATCTTCAGAGACCCTTTTTTCCGAGTTCCAAAATTCAGAGCATATTTCCGCCTCTCTATCCTCTACATACATCCTGCTCCGCTCGCTCTCTGTTTTCTAGTCTCTCTCATTTTTTTGTTGTCATCACCTCGTATGCTGCTTGTAGTAGCTATAATCATATCTTTTCTGTAGGATTATAATTTGCTAGAATATATGGGATTAGGGACTGCAGTGAGAATAGCTCCACTCAAAGCAACATCAGATGTCATTGTGGATTATCTTTGATCTTCATCGACAAACTCTAAATTTTAAATAGTCAAATTCATTTTTAATGAATGGAAAAAAATTCCGTTCCTTCAAAATAGACTACACACTAAAATTCAATTCAATTCAATTTATTTTTTATAGCCCAAAATCATAACAAGATATCTCCTAAAATTCAATTCAATTCAATTCAATTTATTTTTTATAGCCCAAAATCATAACAACAGTTATCTCAGCGGGCTTCACAAAATTGTTAAATTAGCAAACAAAGATGTCAGAGAATGAAGCAGAATAAGAGAAGAAAAAAAAAGAAGAAGAAGAATAATTAATAAATAATTCAAAAATACAGAATGTCCAACAACAAGCAGGCAAATGGATAATTGTCAAAGCATCTCCTGTCCTTAGACCCTCCTTCTTTGGCAAGGAAAAACTGGGAAAAAAAAACCCAGAGGGAAAAAAACGAGAAACCTCGAGGAGAACCACAGTGAAGGAGAGATCCACTCCCATGGACGGACAGGCATAGATGACACTAAAGAGAAATTTCTGCACGGTCTAATGCTATGAAAAGCATTTGTTTCATTATTTACCATGCATTTTTGCCAGTAACTTTACCTATGAGCTTTACAGTTTACAAAAGTGAGAATAGTGCCAATCCTCGACCCACATAACATGTAAAAGGCAAATGCAGCTTTTTGGATCAAAATAAATCTGTTGATTATTGTTTGCACTTTTTATAGTCTAAGAACCAGGAATCAGTGTAGGTGCATTGTTAGCATGCTAGTTGTTGTTAACAGTAGTATAACAATAAACATGCTAATGAACTTGTAGCAGTGAATAATGAGGAACATCTTTAGACAACTGTAAATAATTGTAACTAACTAGTTTTCATGTTTAAGACACAAAAGTGCCTTAAGTGTATTTCATATAGCGAAGCAATTTCACATATCTTTTGATAAACATAAGTCAGTTAAAAAAGTAATGGCCCAGATTCTAATCTGTCTGTTTAATTCACTTCCTCTAGACACAATTATGAGGCTCATTTCCTTTGAATATTGATAGCATATTTAGCTATGTATCATGACAAAATGGAAAGCAATATGTTATCATCAAACACGTTTAGGGATTTGCATAAGACTTTTAGACTCTGCCTCTACATTTCTGTCAGTGTTCTGTCAGTGTAAAATGTATTTGTGTTTCTATATCATGTGTTAGCCTTCTTATGCCTACCTTTTCAACCCCGGCCTCTGTGGAGCCGACTTCGTGCTGGTGCAAATGTTACCACTTCAGAAAGACACAAACACAACTGTCTATTTTGTCTATTTTCTTTCTTTTTTTTCTTTTTTTTTCTCTTCTCCTCCCACTCCTCCCTCGATAAACCCACCCGGCTCAAAATTCATTCAACAAGTCAAATCAAAAACACAGATTCCTCCTGGCGGTCATGAAAACACACCCACAAGCTCAACAATGCTTAAGAAAACATTCTGCTATGCAGTGATTTGGTCCATCTAGGCTTCCATCCCTCTGCATAAATATTATCAGCTGGGTACGTGGTAGAGAAAATAGGCAAACACTGCACTGGTTTGAGATTAAATTAGAATGGAGGGACGAGGGAGAAAAAAAAAGAATATGCACCATTTTCCCTTGTGAATTTTGCGGAGCTCTTGTGCTCTTAAACACCAGTTGGTAAAGACTGGGTAGTTTTCTATTTTAGATGGTGGCAGAGAAAAGCTATTTCCCTCTGTAAAAGTGCTTGTCCTTGTCATGCGACTGTTCCACTTAAGTTATATAAGTTCATCCCACAATGTGAAATAACAGCAGCATCTGATCAAAATTGCATGTCAGTTTTCAGTGTTTAAGCAAGAGAAAAATGAAAAGTTTTTGAAAACTTCTTGTAGTACGGAAGAAAAGGTTTCAAAGTCATCCTGGGCAGTATTTTTTAAATTTCAGCTGCCATCTGGAAGTCAGTTTAAATCTGAAGACGAGCTCCTGCCTAAGGGAAGAGTTATAACCTGAAACATGCCCTGTATTAATTTACTTATTAAACTAGGATTGAGAATTTTTCTGATGAGCTTCTCATAGTTGCTAAGTTCCTCATTTTCATTTGTCTTAATGGTTTCAACTAAGTTTGGAGGTGACTGTTGTAAACTCAAGGTAAATTATATGTTTATCATAGACTGTATATATAAATGGAGAAAGCTAATCTGCTAGCGGCCACGTTCCAAATGTTCATGGAGGTCCTTCCTGCCCCATCGACTCCCATTCAATTCAATTCAATTCAATTTATTTTTGTATAGCCCAAAATCATAACAACAGTTATCTCGGCGGGCTTCACAAAATTGTTAAATTAGCAAACAAAGATGTCAGAGAATGAAGCAGAATAAGAAATAATAATAATAATAATAATTAATAATTCAAAAATACAGAATGTCCAACAACAAACAGGCAAATGGATAATTGTCTCAGCATCTCCTGTCCTTAGACCCTCCTTCTTCGGCAAGGAAAAACTTGAAGAAAAAAAAAAAACCCAGTGGGAAAAACCGAGAAACCTCAGGGAGAACCACAGTGAAGGAGAGATCCACTCCCATGGACGGACAGGCATAGATGACCAGGACGAGTCCACTACCAATAAGGTTGTAAATCTGTAGACCAAAGCTATTGGCAGAAGGAAACTACTGATCTAACAGGACGAGGACAGATTAATCCAGGACATGAAGTTGATGACTTGCATTGGAATATTGTGGCCCCTCTCTGTAACTGCTGCAGGTGAGATGTTAGTGTTAACCTGCTCTACATTATCCTGTTTTTTTTTTGTTTTTTTTTAATTTCGCTATTTTGTCTGTAAATAAATCCCCATTCCTAATATGCAACTTGTCCACTTCTTCATACGGTCTGTGATCTTCATCCCCTATTTCTGTTCAAAGATTACATATATTTTTACAATCCTCTAATTTGTTGTGAAGTAATGCAACTTTTTCTTTAGTAAAATGTTTGGCTACTCTATCCATCTCTAAAAATGACATATGTATATGAATGTGCAAGGCAGAATTTCTGATCGCTGTCTTTTTATGCTAAACTGCGTTCTCTAATATAATAAACATGAATTCAGCTCTGCACACTTCCTTATTGTGATTCCTTCTTCCATCCCATTGCACATACACCTACACCCTTCACGTCCTCACCCCGCTCTCTGACTTCACTGGCCATTCAAATGAGGCAGGCTGCAGATGACTTGCACACAGCTGTCTGCATGCTCAAGGTGCTCTGAGGAGAAGTATGAAGGACCTGGCTCTGGGCTGGAGCGTCCTCCTCTCCTCCATCACCTCTCCCAGGTCACACTTCACCACACATTCTCCACACAACGTATCTTTGGTCAAATTTGCAGTTTTATCTCGACAGACTTGGTTGACCTGTGAAAGTAACACTAGCAATATGAAACAGTGTTTTCTATTGAGTTATTTTGTGTCTGGCTGTTGTTGTGTCTATCCTCAGATTTTAGTCAGACGAAGAGGGACTGGCCAGCACTTTCACACTCTTGACTCAATCTGAATACATTTGCATGGGAGGGAGCTTGTAGACGGCATACTAAATAGAACACTAATGCACACCAATTTTCCAGCCATAAGTAGGAGCCAAATCACTCTTGTTACTTGTATTTGTTTGTATTTGTAATACATCTTGTTACTTCTTTTTTAATGGGATTGAAGAAAATAACGAGTAACCCTGGGAGTCAAAATATTGTAATGTATATTCATAAAGCACTGGACATGATCATCAAGTTGATATATATATTGCATATCAATATACATTTTGAACAGTATAGAACCTTGTGTGGTTGTTTTGGTAACTGGTCAAAGCCATATGATCATATAGGGTCATGGCATAGTGAACCATACCAAAGATCCAGTGAACCCATGCACTTTTTTTTGAAGGCACTGCTAATCACTCTTGCGTAATAATAATATGTACATAAACTTAAATAATAGGCTCATATTAATGCACTTGCCTTAGTTTGGACCTGGTTTAAGTCTTGCCTCAACCAGTCCCTTATGTATTCTGTTCAAATCAAACTGGAACCGAACAATAGAGGGTGAAAATCCTCCTTTCAAATTTGAGACGGTTCAACCAGCCGTTAATTTGTAATACATATCTCTTAAATGTGGAAGACATCACCTCTTGAAAGTTCTTCTTCAGATAAGTAATACAGTCCCTGACAAATGTCTTGTCACTTATCCATTTTGTAGAAACAAAAGCTTATAACCTGACTTTAAATTAATCGATTGGTTTTAGAAATGTCTCATATGAAGCTAAAACCCTCCCAAATTATGCTCAATATACTAAAATAAATTTGCTTCAATGAAGAAAGATTGATAATTTAATAAACACAGAAAGGTCAGATTTTGGCAAGACAAAAGTCTTGTCGCCTACAGAAAATTGAACAAATAATTTACTTCAAATACAAAAATATGTTGCATAACGTCAGTAAATTAAGTAGTGGTGCTGTGAGATCCATATTTAATATCTTGTATGACTTCCATGAGCTTGAAGGGCTCATCCATGCGGTTCCACAATGATTCAAACAAATTGTTGATGAAGTCATCAGGAATAGCAAAGAAAGCGTCTTACATCCTCCCAGAGTTTATCAAGATTCTACCCCAGACCTGCTCAATGATGTTCATGTCTGGTGACTGGGCCAGTCCTGGAGCACCTTGATCTTCTTCGCCTTGAGGAACTTTGATGTAGAGATACAAGTATGCAATGGAGCACCATCCTGCTGCAAAATTTGACCTTTGACCATTCCCAACCCTTTTACGGTTGGGAATGTAAGAGG
>JACN01011976.1:0-17619 GCA_000787155.1 Scartelaos histophorus | reverse complement strand
TTTTTTTGTACTTGAGTTGTTTATGTCCATAAAGAGCCCATGTATTTGTGAGGTCCTTACCAGGGTTTAAATATTCACAGTCCAAATATGTCAGTTGATGTTTTCTGTTCCATTATCAGCCAGGCTTGTAGTTATTGTCCTATTGTCAAATATAAATCAGTAAATACATTTGAATTAATAATAATAATAATATCATCTTTGAAACTGATCTTTTTTTGGATTGTTTGAGGAAACATAATTACTTTACATTATATTTTCAAAATGATCTTCAAAAATTCAGAAAACTAACCACAAATGCAATACTATTTAATAAAGAACGCTTTTTGGCATTATTGCGCTGCCCCATCATTCTAAACATGCTAAAATATATTTTACATAGTTACATTATTGCTTTGCCTGAAGTTGGAAGGACAATGGAAGGTTTCACGTAAAAAGTGAGTGTGCTTCATTGTGTCACCTTGCAGATGATGGTCGTAAGAGTGTTCGGGGGTGCACTGTGGGGTCCAGCTCCCCTCTGATCACTTCCACCATCAGATTCTGCAAAGTGCACAGTATGACCTTCTCTGTCAGGTGGGCTAACTCGGGTCGCACTGGCTGCACTTTCATAGTATCCTCCACTGAAATGTGGTCATTTTCTTCAGCAGCTCCCTGTGACTTTGATTGATCTGAAGACACAGATTTGGCTGGGGAATGTAAGGATGGGGTTTCTGGGAGGTAATATGTGTCAGGTATAGATGCCAGGATAAGAAGTTCATCAACTAATGCTGCATCTTCAAGAATATCTCTGGAAATTAAAAAAAAATCTATTAGTTAGTTATTTTAAATCAATTTAAAACTTATAATATAAACAGAATATCACTACAGTTTAAGTATTACCTGAGCAGTGAAGCGACCACATGAAAGCTCATTTCTCTCTTTATTTCTTGTGCAGTTGATGATTCCTCTCTGTAAATAGTTTGGGGTTTGATCTTGTATATTAGATTGGGTCTAACAAGAAGAGACATCAAAACTAGTATTAATCAATTCTCTTTTTCTTCTTCAGATTATTAAATCATTTGAAATTAATATAGAACTTTATTTCTTCAGTTCAAAGAGGGAAATGCATCTCTCTAGGCAGCTCCATATACATATAATACGCAATAAAGTGCGGAGCTAGAAAAACGTGCATGCAATCAAATCAGGACATCCACTTTATTCTGTAATAATAAAATTAATAAAAATCCTACTCCTAGGTATAAAAAAATGCAATATATAAGAACACATAGAGGGTCTTTCGAGGGCTGTAAAATGCATTTATCACAGTCATAACTAAACAAATGCAGTCAGACTAGTTTTTCAACAATCCTAAATTGCCTGATACAAAGAAGATGTAACAAGCACAACAGTAGTTTGGGTAGTTGGGTAGTTTGTACCTGTATTGACAGTTGAGTCGATCAGGTGACTTTGTAAGAAACTCCAGATGTCCGTAGGATTGTGCAGTCACCCGCACATGGAGCACACATGGTTTTGGAGGCTCAGGGTCTTTCTGAACCTTGGCTAACTCCCTCAGTGCCCTGCGTTCTGCTCTGGATGCTTTTGTGCTTAAAGATTGGACAACATTACTGCTACGGATAGGAGGAAGAGTCTGAAGACATAAAACATAAAAAATATGTTGAAAATTATTGGTTATGATATGCATGTTATGGCAATAGAGTTATGTTGAAACTTGACAAATTCATAGTCACCTTATATTTAAAATAATAAGCTTGCTGTCGTAACGCAACAGCTTCAGCTTCCTGTAACAGAACAAAAATATTTACAGAGAAAAAGAAATAATACGGTTCAAGATTTGTTTTGATTACCTTTTCAGTCAGAACCACTTTATTTTCCTTTGGAGGTTTATCTGTGATAGTGAATTCATATTTCAGCCTTTCTTTCTCTTCCTCCATTTTTTGCACTGCGCGATTATACTGGCTGAGAGCTGTTTCAGATGTGATCTAGGGTAAAAAAAAGTATAATTTTAAAGATATATACAGTAGTTTGAGCAATAACTACAAGGTATACACAATAAAGGGATACATTATAGCAGCCTACCTTACAGATGATATCAAACTGGTAATGAATGGGATACTTGGTGGCAAATAGGTTAAAAACCAAATGACCTGTTTCTCCTGGGGATAAACTTCCTCTGTTTGGAATAATGTCTAGCACCTGTTTTAGCCAAATACAAAATATACATATATATCATATTTGTGAAAGCTCAGTATCTAATCATTTTATTTCACTTTAAATAATTCACTTGCCTGTGGTTGGTTGTTTTGTGTAGGTAAGACCCACTCAAAGTGAACTCTGTCGTGGGAGATGTTGGTGAAGAAAAGCATTCTTGACGATTGGGAGGAGACAACAATGTCCCCAAAATCAACACTGTCCTCTGATAGAGAGACTGGCTATACGGGCATAGAATGAATATGATGAGTTTAAGCACTCTCTGGTTTAAATGTTCATATAGGTGCTCTTACTTGCTTAGGGAAAGGTGCCTTCTGCCAACAGGGTAAAAGACAAACATCTGTGCAGTCATTTGAGGTTGATAGATTCTCAGTTAAAGAATGTATTCCACATCCTTCAAACCTGACTACAGTAGATTCTCCATTTAGGACATGAATAGGGATATCCATCTGTAACATATTGTATTATTTTTTCTTATTTAATTTCATTAGTTATTCTATAATTAAACATATTGATTGTTTTATGCTTGCACCAAACTCCCAAAGCACATTCCAAGTTTGGGAGTTTGTGTTAACTCAGCAGTATCTAATTCTGATTCTGTATTACAATCAAAGAGGATTAAACGTCAACAGCAACATCTCACACTGGGTTAATTCACTGCACGCACCTGGTACAACTTAGCTTCCAGCGGAGAGAAGACCCACTCCAACATGGCTGCCTCCCCGGGTGGGATCTCTCCATCTGGGTTGAGACAGCGCAGCACTGGGTGGTTAAAGTTTTCCTCCTGGATCTGTGAAAATACTGATTTATCTACTTCATACTGCACTGGTACTGCTCCCCGATTGTACAGCTGATACATCTGTAAATAAAATAGATGTTTAAGTAGTTAGTTTGTAGTAGTAGTTTTTTTTTTTAATTAATATGCACACACCTGTTTGGGAGGGTTGTAGTTTCCAATTTGAACAGAGGCAAAGAAGTGTGTATTGGAGGCAAAATTAAGATATGGACTTTCCACTTCTACTGTTATGCCCTGAAAGGTCAGCTAGTCCAAACAAACAAACAAAATGAAATATTTTCTTTTCTTAGTCTTAGCCAAACTTTATTGATCTGCAAGGGAAAATATTAGGACACAGCAGCTCAGACATCACAATATATTATAATAATAAAAAGCAAAAATATAAATTGTAATAATAATTTCAAAATAAGTAGAAGATGAAAAGCACAGCACTTGGCAAATGGATGAAACATTAACTCACCATAATCTCTCTCCCATAAGATATTTTAAGAATCACAGGAAATCGATCTGTTCCAGGAAAGTCATGACTGTGTAAGAAATTATTATATCAGTAAGTGAAATTAAATATTGTTCAAAAAGTAGTTACACTGTACTCCGTTACCAGTAAGTAAAGGTTACTGCCTTCTGCTGGCCAGCCATCAGTCGTCCAGAGCGCGGTGTAACACTGAACAAGTGGTTGTCTTGAACCTTTTGGGATAGTAACATTTGAAAATCACACAATTTTAGCACTTATGATTCATTTTAGCGCTAAGAACTGACCTTCATCTGGTAAAGCTCTGTGCTGCTAAACTTCCCTGTCTCCGTCCAGAACTCCAGGTCGAGCTGTTGGTCTTCTGGGAACAAGAAAGACCTAATAACAGAATTTTTTAAAGTACATTTTAAAGTCAGTCTTACTCTGTATCTGTAATGCTTTGACACTTACCACTCAACAGGGATGATGCCAGGGTTGTAGAGCATTAGCATAACAGTTGAGGGCTCTGAATGTAAAGGAGAAGCACTGAAGCTAAAATCCACAACAGCTTTGGTAAAGATGGAGGGAGTACGGTACAGACTAATGGGGAGAGGAAAAAAAACATACAAACAGAGCCCTGTAAATAACACTGAGCATTTATTTATATTGAGTAACATGAGGGAATATCCTAACGTCAAGTCCTAAAAGTCATTTTTGTGGTGGATGGTCCATCACCTGCTTTTCTCCTTGGAGATTTTATAACTTTGTCAAAAAGAAAAATTCACAGTATGGCATTAAACCTTTCTATCATCATGGAGACTAAACCAGGCCAAGTTACTGGTCAGGTCTGCAGAGAGTCAACCTGGCTCGCAATGTTTTTCTAGGTAGTTTTGAATAGTAAAACCACCTAAGATTGAATAGGTTGAGCTGTTTAATGTCCTATAGTGGAACATTTATAAACAAGAAGGTGAAGAAGAAGAAAAATTATGAAAACAAACATACAATAACACGATAGCAACCTAAGTGCATCACCTGTGCCTGGTCGGTGTGGCATAGGTCAGTTCGGTTTGACAGGGGCTGCATTGTAGAGACTCATTCAGATGGTCCAGTGACAAGAACGTCCATAGGTGCTTCTTACTAAAGTGAGACAAACTGCCTCTTCCACAGACGTCACTTATTTGCAATGTCGGATACACACCCTTGGCACGAACTTCGCACAGTAATTTGGCGGATGACAATGAACCTTAAAAGACGAAAGAAAAAGTAGGGCTTAGTAACCATCACTAAGAAATGAAGTTATTGTCAAAGCTCTCTTATTTCTTACCATTGGCGTTTATTGTCTGGTAGCTGATAGTCCATTTGTATTGGGCTTTTTGATGTGGTGTGATCGTTGACTGAAGTAGGGCTGTGGATGTTGAGGTAACTGTCACCCTGTCATTATGGACCTGTAGGGCTATGCATAGAAAATAAATACTTAACATGTCTGTGAAACATTTTTACTAACAATTTGTAGCAACTAGTATGGTTTTATAGTGAATGACATTTATGAATAAAGTGATAGAGGACAAAAAGGCACATAGAATAACGGCTAGTATGGAACATGGGGCGGTTCCGGCTCCATCGACTCCAATAGGTTCTATTCACATTAGGTCAAAAACCAGAAAGACGTTTGGAAAGATGCGATTACAACTTCCAATGGGCTCTGATTGTGGTAGTAAGTCTCACAGTTTGGAAAGATGCGATTACAACTTCCAACAGGGTCTGATTGTGGTAGTAAATCTCACAAAATCTAGGAAAAATTTGAAAATGGCCCATTTTTCCTCATCTACATGTCATTGTAACATTCTGTTATGTTCGGCTAATCAGCAATTATAGCCATATTGTACCTCAGTTGTCTGTAAGCCAGCCCAGTGTCAGTAACTACACTGGAAGTTGTATTCATATCTTTCTAGACATCTTAAGCGTGAATAGAGCCTATTGACTTTACAAAAAACTGTCACCCCTCTCTTTGTGACTGCTGCTGTGAACTTCATCGTTTTGCTCTTAAAATGTTCATATTAACCCGGTCAAAATGATGCTGGTCTTATTATTTCCCTGTCAATCTCATAAATAATTTCCTGTTCCTCTAAATTCGCCCTTGTAACTGTTAGCCTTGTGAGCTTCATTTGACCGTGAGCATCATGGAGTCAGACGCTACGGGTGACGTCACACTCTTCAGTCCACTTCATTATACAGTCTGGGGTTGGTACAGACGATTTGAAAAGACAGAATATTAAACTGAACATGATTTACCACATTGATCGATATTTTGGTTGGATACAATTCCTTTATCCAGAAGTTTTTGTTCTACTGTGACACAAAAGGAGACGGTGCACGGGCTGTTGTTTATTACAGGGATGCTAATTGTCTGGCATCCTCCAATCAGAATGTCTTCCACTTCTACGACTGCTTCTTTTGCCTATGAAACAAAAATGAATATGGAATGGATTCCACGTATTGGTTAAACCTCACATATTACATCTACATAATGAACAGATAGGAGTGCAGTACCTGTATGGAACCAATGCAGCCTACACCAGCCACTTCAAGGAGGAGATGTAAGTGGTCATAGTCTGGAAACTGCATTGGGCTAATTTTAAGGCTAGGCTTGAGTGTGTATCTTTTCTCTTCTACTGGAGTGAAGGTCCATATGTGCGCCTTTAAACCAAATTATGGCAAATATAAAACTGATTATTTCACATGCACATTTAAAACCATTTCATTCCCTCACCAAGCGCTCATTGGGATGTAGCACACCGGCGACTGGCTCAACAGAGATAAGCCCCGGCTCCTGCTCTGGAATCCTCCACTGAAACCTATCGCAAAAGACCATCACATTCAACCAGCTTTGAACAGCAAGCCGCAGCAAACTAAATTTACCATAAATGTTACATAAATATCTGAAAATAAATACAAATTTCCACAACCAACCGGAGAGCGTGACGGCTGAGGTTTCTGATATGGTGGCTGCGTTGTGTCATAGAGCAAACAGCAGTGGGGTGAAAACACAATTTCCCTTCACCTTCAAGGGATACACAAGGTCGCTCGGATTTGCTGATTATTTCAAGTTTCTGAAGAGTACAGATGGAAAGTTAGTTTTAACTTCATATCTTCATTATATAATTATTAATTATTATATTTTACATAATAGATTAATGCTAGTGGAGACCAAAATACAGTTTCTGCTCTTTTATACAATGTAAAGTCATCAAAAAACAAGAAATAAATAGAACACACAATATAAAAAAGATATCAATAGGTTTCAGAGGGTTGAAAAATTAGCCCTGGACTAATCAAAACAAAATAATATATCTTTTAAATGGTGAAATGTCTTATATATAGCCAGCAAACTGACATTTTATTGTGTATGCATAAAGTTTGTCTAATTCTGTACCTTAAAGGCACAAGAATAATGTATAATACCTCAGTACATTTTGAAGCGTTTAAATCCAGTTGCACACAGAAGCCTTCTATGGGGCTGTCTTCAGTGGGGATGGATCTGAGCAAGAGGATTTGATGAGAGTGCGGTGGGATCAGACCACAGCTGGGGACCACCACTAAAGAGGCGGCTTTAGAAAACGTCTGATCATGCTCTGGGTTCAAGAGGAAGGTAAGAGGGAGGTCGCCTTTATTCTGGAGGATAACTGAGCGGTAAGAAGCTATGTTGACTGGTGGGAATTCCTAAAAGAAACAGAAAATATTATCAACATATGTACTACTATATTGCTACCATACCACAAACACAAAAGATTCACATATGGAAATAAGGGAAAGTGAAAAGTTGTGCTGTTATGATGTGATAAAGACTCAACCTCAAACGTAGGTAAATAAAGTGTTTACAGTTCACTTGTTTCGTAATATGTGTAATCACAATAATTATTATTTTTAATCAAATGTATTTTCTTCATTCAGACCAATACAAACACAGGTTGTTCTTGCTTCTCACCACTAGGCGGGGCTCAAGGGAACATTGTGGTACACTGGGCTTTTTATCTGGTTCATATGAATGACCGATGGCTCTCACAGTCACACAGGAGGGCAGCAGACTTCCATTGCACTGATCATTGTCCTACATCAGAGGAAAAGAAACACAAGCGCTATTATATGCTACAAACTATAGGACATGTTAGAGTTAATGTATGTGATTATACCATAGGGTATGCAAAACATTCTAGTTGAGCTCCATGCCAAGAGTTGAGCTGTTTTGGACAATAGATCACTCTGAAGGAGGTCGACTTTAGAGGTGGAAGCTCACAAAATGGAGGAGAAACAGAGAAGGACAAACTTGGAGCAACTGTCCACTCTAATCTGGAAATGCAAAACCAGTTATATAAAGAAATGTAATAATAGCAGGACAGTTTAGGCCGCTATTACCTGAGTTTTATTTTGCTCTGGTTGGTAACAGTGATGGGCTTTTGAGAAGTTAGATCTTGTGGTAGAGTGAAGAGTTTCTGGTTAAAGACGAGCTCATTTGGTGCCACAGACAGAAGAGGAGGAGGAGGTGGGGACAGTGCATCTTTGCCACCAAGGCACAACAGAAAATACTCGGACATTGGACTCACAGCCACATGTGCACCACTGTCTTGTGCTTCGGTCTGAAAAGAAAGTTGCAGTATGAAGCAAGTGAAATGTATATATAGTAGGGCTACAAAATTAAGATGTACTTTTGGTGGGAAATTTAGCACTAAACTGCAACATAAGTCCCTTTAAATCATTTTTGATGTTGAAAATAGCTATAGCTGTAGTAGTCTGAATTTTTATAATAATTGCAAGTAAATGCAGAGAAGTGGGTGGATGGGATAGGGGATAGAAGAAAACATTGTTAAAAGCTCATAAAATGTTATTTTGCACAAGTCCAGTTTTAACATTTACTCTGTAAAATGAGTAAATTATTTTTTAGGATCTCACCTCATGGATGCTGCTGGATTCCAACGGTAGCTGTTTGAACGGCATCTCAGAGTGACAGTTACCAACAAGGTTAAGGAATACAGGCTCCTGCAGAGAGAAAATGGGGATATATTTTAGAAACAACAGGAGCTAGACTGCGATTATATGCTTCAGTAAGATTACAGTCTTTATAAAGCAAAACTACTCCACCTACCCTGTGTAGTATCAGACAGGCCACCCTCCTGTAGTGGAGAATAGGCTGCGAAGGTTTATAGGTAACATACAGTGTGGTGTGGCTATGTGGGGGTACAGTGCCCCCTGCTGGCTGGATGGAAAACACACTGTGGCCATTGTGGTCAACATCCCATTGAAAAAATCCTTCAGCCAAAGAAGAATTAACGAGCTCCACTGCATGTGTCACTGTTTGTCCTGGTTCAACAACACCAAAGTCCACCACAGAGGAAGACAACGATACTTGGGGAGCTATGGAAAACAATTCTTCAGATTCATTTTCTACATTTGAAACAAAAACATTACATTTGTGTCTGTGATGAAGATGGAATTTGCTTGGTTAAATTCAAATAAGTATGGCAATAACTAACAGTACGTAATTTGTATCATGGCAATTTACTGTTTATGGTCTTCAAACCAAACAAAATTATTACTATCAATTATTCATAGTACACCCCCATATTACTGCTTCATCACCAATACAGTATAACCTTTTCTGTGTAGTTTTAAAAGTATTGAACAGCAGCTAGATAACACTTACATTAAAAAGAGTTGTTGTGCGAACCATCTGTGACCCTTACCTATACAGCTTCCAGTGAGTTTCAAAAGACTTGTATTGATAGCTCCTCTGCATAATAATGATAAATACTCCACTGAGGTGCTATTAACTGCAGAGGGAGTAAAACTGGCTTTAGCCTTTAGTGCTGCCCCAGGTGCTACCTCCGCACTGGTCAAATCACACCCAAAAACAGAGCCCAATAGGGGTATACCACCAGGCAATCGGGAAAGACTGAACCCGACAGGAACCTGAAAGAGAGAAAGATTATGTAAATAAGACACCATTGGATTTTGCATCTTTGTTATTTCTACACAATACTCACAGGAGAAGGGTTATAAATCTCAAAGTGGCTATGCAAAGTTTGTCCAACTGCAACACCACCAAAATCCAACACTGGTACATGATCACTTCCCTTATTGTGAGTGTGAGTTTTGAATTCAAGATAAGGGTGCTTGGCTGTGAAAAGCAAAGATGAAAAGTTTAAAGAATTATGTAACTTTTTTGGTGGAGATTCCATCCCATCACCAACTTGCCTCAAAGTTGACTGTTCCACAGTATGACATTATCTTTCTTGCACTTATGAGTGTATTTTTGTTTGTGATATTTTTGTTTAGTTTTTTGTAAAAACACATTGAAAAACATGCATTCTAACTGTGAGTGGACATGCTGATTTAACCAGTAATATGTCATACTTGTCATAATGTGTAATACATTACTGTGGAACATTCAAGGCAAAGCAATAAAATCTTCCTGGAGACAAGCAGGTGGCAAACCTGCCACCAGAAATATGGCACAGTGCCCTTGTGAATCCCTTATGAATATGTTTTTTGAGACAATTGATGCGGTTTTAAGTGTTTTTAGTGGTACCTGTTCCTTGAAGGAGAACACTGCAGCAGCTCTCTAACTTGTCTGCCTGAGTCCCAAACTTGCAGGAAACACGTTGCTGGTGGACCAGAGCCTCTTGAGGCTGGAACACCACACTGATGTTAAGTTCTTGGCCTGGCTTTAAATGGCCATTGTCTGGACTCAGCATGAATGGTGGTGAATACTCCCAATGGAAGAATGTGGTAAGCTTACTGTCAGAAAGAAATGACAGTATTATATTTGAACACACAGATATGACCATCCAATATACATCATCACACCTGTCACCATAACACGTTTTGAAGTGAGATATATTGATGAAGTAAATATAAGCGATGAATGATAATAGTGAAACAAATTTATGCCACTGACACAATAACCCAAGGGCAGATTTGAACTACAAAACTATTCTACAATATTGTTAACTGTTGTAATTGTAAATGTTATTGTTATTTGTCTATTCTGCAATGAGCCATACAAGTTATTTATTCAGCATTTTACAACTTAAATCTCATAGCTAAAAAATAACCAAAAATACTGGAATGAAAAAGTACCCAATAAAAATGGTTCCAACTTTCATATATTGAACGATAAGTCGATATAGTAATTATTGTGACAGGCGTGAATCATCACAAAAGGTATTGAGTTTCAAATGATGTACATTGGTTGGAGATTGTTTACCTGATATTTTTAAACACAAAAGTGGTCTGGGTAGAGTGTTGAACAGCACAAAGTGGCATCAGCACAGACTCTGGCACTTGAATGACGTGGCATGGTGCTGGGGCTCTGAGCAGGACGTGAAAGCTCTCATTTCTGTCCCAAAACTCAATAGTGTCTTCATAGTCATGCTGTAATAACACAATGCAAGCAATATTTTGAAATGTACAATAGACAACAGAATTTGAATAAAGTAAATGTAATGTTGATATGAATAAATTGTCTTACCATATTGAGTGGTTTAAATGTTACAGGGACTGGGAATGATGTTCCTGGTCTGAGAACAATTGTCTGACGAGCCAAAGATGTAAAATACTTGGAGAGTGGAGGCCTACATAGGGATAAGGGTAAACAGTTATACAGTCGTTGTAATATATTATACAACCTATAATTGACTAATCAAAAATGGTCAACCTAAATGATAATCTTTGCAGGCTTGGTTGTGTGTTTCTTATCATTAAAGTCTTGGTGAACTCTCGCTCCAGGTCCCAGTTATTCCAGACCAGCTCTGGCTCGATCTCAAAGCCCAAGAAGCTGCTTCGCTGGCTGGAGGCATGTTTCTGTCTGTACTCCTCTGTGTGATCTCTTTGGCAGTTTAACTAAAACAAATAATCGAACAATTGTAACTTTTTTTTAATTTGTGGAATTGCATTAAATGAAAGATGAAGATTTACTTTTGGATTCTTGTCAGGCAATGGTGAAATCCAGTGTCCAGAACCAGATCCAGTGTCAAAAAGGTGGTGGGGCCGAGCTCTTACTGAAAAAATCACGGATAACGCGTTTACAAATGACAGCGTTTATAATACTCCAGTGCTAGCAAACATACGGTCTATGCTAGCCAGGCTAAAAGTAATGCTAGCACAAAGTTTGTTTATAGAGGTAATTCATAGCCTGAACATAAAGTCTGTGAGTGGGGGAATATGAGCTCACCTGCCGCGCTATTCATGTCCACGGAATAACTTTTATCCAGCAAAAAATAAAACTCAACAAATTTAAAAAAGAAAAAGAAAGAAAGTGCTAATATCTGAGCAATATAAACACAGCAGGTTTCGCAAAGTTGTTCTCTACTCCGCTCCCATGGCGACAAGTGACAGTTTGCGTTTCCATAGCACTGACGGCACCTGTCGAGGGACAAAAGGATCATACGCGAAAAGTAAAACATGGGGTAAGCGTGTAATTTGATAATTCATGCAATTTAGCTAGCTCCACATAATTAAATTTACCCAATTAGTCATTCATTTTATCTGTGTGCTGTTAATGTATAAAATTACTTGGCACAGTCAAAAAACAGAATTTTATTTTAAACAATACATTTCCACAAAGACAAACAAACATTATTTCAAAGTAAATATATTATATCTATTAAATAAAACAACCGCAATTTCGCATTCACATGTCATCAGTATACACATAAAAAATAAATGCCCAAAATAATAAGACCTAAACAAATTTCCACATAAAATTAACATGCATTTTATGATAACAAATTACATGTACAAAAGTATTTCATGGCACATATTAAGAGCATAAATCAATTCAATATTTTTTTCTGAACATTCTCTATTTGCATGTAAAAAGGGGAAGCCCTGAGAACAATGTAACACTGACATTCATCTTAAAATGTCTGTTTTCAAGTACTTTTGTAAATGTACCTCATGCACCAGCAAAATGTAGCCTAATGAATACAACTTTCTCCTACTTTTACCAGCAATATCACTATATCATTGCATGTTCATTGGTATTGGGTGAAAATTCTCCAATGTCCTATACCCTCTCTTCTGTGCAGGCATTATTTGTGCATCCACATTTGAAGTACATAGACATACATAAATTGCATGCTGTGAATCATGGAAAGACACCGTTCCTTGTTCTTGGGTCCCTCTCCTCACCCTCTTCCTCCGAATAAGAGCTGTAGTTTTCGGGTGTGTGTCTGGTGAACGGTGGCCTCAGTGCTTGTAGTTCTTCTTTTTCCTCTTCCTCCTCTGCGTCTATGTCCTCCTCATCGTCGATACTGGAGTTGTGGTAGTCGCCGGGAGTCTTGGAGCAGTGGATCTCGTCGCTCAGTGGATTTCCCTGTTGTTCCTTTGCTTTGCGGCTGCGCTTCCACTTCATGCGTCTATTCTGGAACCAGATCTTTACCTGCAGAAATTAAAGCATAGGATATTTTAGTGTAGGCCATCTAAAGAACACAATGGAAAACACTGAAGGTGCATTATGTCACTTCTGGTTCTCAGTGGAGACTGTGAGGAATATTCCAGAAAAAGCAATAACATTTTAATGAAGGTAATAGATGAAAAAGGTTAACTTGTAACTAATCAGATTGAAGAAGTTTGGGCATTTTCGGCCCCTAATATGACCCTGGGCAATGCAGACCCACATCATGTTTCTCAAATATTGCTTATATGCATCCACGCTTATAGACTTGAGGATATTTCCCCTCATACTACATGTTTATTTTACTGTGAATATAATACATGAATTGAGATTCACAGTCAAATTTAGGGAGTTCAGGCCCCACATAAAGGCTCACACGGCACAAGGATTAAATCTCTCAGGATACATCTAAAATCTGAGAGGTTAGATACAGATCAGTCTACACATCTAGTTTTAAATCTGTCAAGTGGGGAAATTAACTATCCACTTTAGTACTTTCTCTTTTGTCCATGTGAAGTGTATGTCATTGTCAGTGTTTTTACCTGAGTTTCTGTGAGCATGAGAGACGTGGCCACCTCAAAGCGTTTGGGACGGGACAGGTACTTGTTGAGTTTGAACTGGTTTTCTAACTCTAAGAGCTGCTGACTGGTGAAGGCCGTCCTGGGTCGTCTGCATTTCCCCAACAGTCCTGCCTGTGCCTGGGCTGCAGGAGAACAAAAGAAGTAAAATTTAGTATTACTGCGTTGTACAAATCATTTGGGGCAGGCAGGACAATACAATAAAGATGCAATGATTATCTTTATTATTGAGATGCATTATGTTGTGCTGCCCCCTGCCCCTGCGCACTCTGTGGGGGCTTGTAAACATTTATAGTCATGATGTATACAGGCAGTGAGAGGATATTGCTCCGGATGGGTCATAAAACACCACATGGGTCCATTACCTTAATGAAAACACTATAAATGTTATCAATTGATGAAGTAGTATTGGTTGGTTACAGGTGGGACCGGGCTGTAAACGCCGCACGTTGGTTTTATGAGCTAATTGTCCTTAAGCATCTCAATGTCATGGTGCATTCAATAACACAAGTGCATCTGAACTCTGTAGCAATCCAACAAACAAACGTCTGTGATTTATCAGAACTGTTTTTTCTTTCTCAACAAACACTGATTTAAAGGGGTGACTTCTCTGGTGGAGGGTCTGCCACCTGATTGGAGATTAAATGTTCTACAGTTTTGCATTAAACAGTGCGGCATTAAACAGACCAAGGCCAAGTTACACATCTGAGAAGCAAGCCGCCCACTCCCAGTAAGATGATGTGTTTTACAACTAACAATAAAAGCTAAAGAGATGAGTTTAATGCCATATGGTGAAACATTACAGCCAAAACAATAATGGAAACCTCCACAGAGTGCTGCTTTAAATCTCCTGGCTCAGTGCGTAAGTTGTAGCTTGCATTCAGATTGTTCATTAGGAATGTCTCTAGAAGTGGTGTATTGCCTGCAAATGCACCGACTGACTCTATCTGTAAAGAAGTGTAGTTGCAGTTGTCTTGAAAATAAAATATTAGAAAGAAGTTGTATAACATATCGCTTCTTGTTTCTCACAATAGTCTGTTCCATTCAACTGGAAACACATCATTTTGACTAAATCTGTAATTTCACAATTCATAACCTGTAATAGTAGTTCTGGTGCGCTGCTCACCTCCGTACTCTCCCAGTCTGGGCATCATCATTCCCGCTCTGATCCACGGCTCCAGCGGGACACCTCCAGCTAGAGACGCCCCTTTCAGATGCTCCGCGTACGGGTGCATGAGGCCTGGAAACCCGGGGTACAGAGAGAAGGGGTGCTGTCCTCCTAGAGCCGCCAGAGGGTACATGGAGCCGGGGTGCACTCCTAACATTCCTCCCTGTGGCAGGTGACCGAGGCCGGACTGGGGCAGGCCGATGAGCGGTGCTTTTGACAGGACGCGGGGCTGAAGTGGACGGGTGTTCTGTGGATGGGAGGGCGGAGATGGCGTCTCTGATCCCCGCTGGGACACGGGACTGCCGCTGGGGCTCGTACTGTAGCGTCCCGGGGAGTTTCCGTCGCTGTCCACTCGCAGCTCCACGTCATGAGCCAGTAGCGCGTCGATGCGAAAGTTTTTCGACTTCTCCATCGCGGTCGTCATTGTTTTTGTTTTGTTTTCGAAATGAACAAAGCTTCACCAAAGAAACAGCCTCATCCACTTCTCTCTGAGTGGCTTTGTTAAGTTTCTATTTGAGCTCTATAATCATACCTCTGTGCTGAAGATGCAACGCTCCACTGACCCACTCCTCTCCAGTCCCGTGCGTAAAAACATACAATAGCAGCGCGTAAAGTTTGGTGGGCTGTGATTGGCTGCAGCACAGAAGAGGCTGGATTTAATGGCCTTCATTCTAAAGTACCAATGGGCCTCTCTTGTGTGTAAAATCTATAAAAGGCCCGCAATATAAGTAACATGATAGGCTACAGGCTAATTAAAGTGGTTAAATAGGCGTTACAGAAACATGCCGAAACATCTTCAACACACAGACTGCACCACTAACAAGAATCAGCCCATTTGGATTCATTAAGAAAGGATAATTAACGTGGCCACCCATAGCACTCTGAATAATCTGAATAAAGTTTATTAGCATACCTAACACTGAAGCAACAGTATGTCACTTTTGGGCCAAAAAATAGACAAAAACAAAAGCTTTTTTCCCCCATTTTTTTATTATTTATTGCACAGACAAATCTAGGGAAAAACAGATTAATTATACAATTTGTGAGTTTTTATGGAGATGTTGTACCTGTGGCTATAATATTACACAATATGGCATAAATCTTATCGGTCTCCATGCAGAATATTCCCAAGTGTGATAACTTTCTATTTTACCAAGGAATGACACAGTTGACGACAGTTTAAGCTGTTTATTTCATATTTAAACTTTCTAAAAACCTTAATGAGTCTGTTGTCTGTGCTTAGAGTAAATTCTTTGGACATAATATCCCTGACAAATGTTCGTTTTGATGAGTTTTCATGACCCCAGCGCCGTCTTCTTCCAAGTAAGTGTGAACTACAATAGTCAAACATTGTAAGACCATGAGATGTGGTTGTTACATTTATTACAGTAATCTGAAGAAATTAATCATTTTATGAGCAAATCTTTATTGCCAGAGTTTACAGCCTGCTACAGATGACACATGTTATCTGGGCCTTATGGTGTGATCTGCAGTTATAATGGAGCTATAAAGTGGCAACCAATAAACTCATTTTTGTCTCCTCACAAATCATTATATAAAACCAAGACATTATCTACCTCTTTTATGCAACAACGTCTTGCAATTTCACATTTAGAACCGTCTCCGTTGGAATGCATGCGATAGAATAACCCAAAGTATAAGTTTTCTTTTGTTAGAATCGGGTGAGAGGTATATTAGTGATTTCCTGCCAGTTTCGTCTGGACAGATAAGGAAGAGTCTCGTTCCTGGGAAAACCAACTGATCTAACCTCATAAACAAACACATTAACACCTGTTCACCCGCCGGGCAGTGATCACAAAACTATAACTCACTTTTAACACGGCTGTACTTTTGTCGTTCAGGGTGAAATTAGAAGTAAAATTGAAATGGGACTTTTGGCAGTGGTAATGAAAACTAACTTATTAAAGAGTTTAGAGAGAATCCATGTCTTTGAGGGATGAGAGATGTGACTTCGGTTTGATATAAAAAATGCAGGTTATAACACAAAATGGAATGAAGAATGCACCAGGAAGGGCATCTGACATTATCTATTCATTTATATATTTATTTAAAAGCCCCATATTACACTATTTTTCTGATTTGTGTTAGAATATCATCAAAAACATACCTGGGGTTGTATTTCAGTCACACATGTTTCTCTGTTTCACTATGTGGGAATACAGGAAGTGCTCCACTGTGTTTTTAAACTCCATACATCTTCACTACAATAGTTTTGATCATTTCAGACGTGGAATTGCCGAACAAATCTCTGAGGAACAAACGGTAAAAGGTAAAAAAAATGTTACTACATGACATCACAAATTGGAACAGCGCATTTTGAGCTTTGGAGATGTAGACAGACAAATAATAAAGTTAATCAAACATGCATAAATGAAACAAAACAAAACACCTTCAGATTGTCATATTCCTGTAGTCCTGGCTGAATAAATCCGAGCTGGACAGTATTTGTATCACTGGACACTTGTATGATTTAGGGCTGTGGTGATTATTGCTTGTACACTGCCCATAAGCGCTCACCACTTAACCACATTACAGGGCTCGGGGAGAAACCCGTGGCTGTAAAACAAGCTGTAAAATAATTATTCGTCTGTGATGTGTTCCTTATTATACACAGTAATAGATGTGGATACTTATTAAGTTTGTTTTAAAACTATGATATCCGCCTGCACACAACAACTGCTTAGATAAGCTTATGGACACTGCTTTGTAAATTTCACACCTCACCATCTCAGATATTGTGTTGGTCAGATAGTGGTTTATAGTCATTACATAGATACACGGATTACCTGGAATACGTTTAATAAGACTTTTGGCGTTTATAATTCACACGCTGTGAAACAACAGGATGTGCTTTAATATCGAAAGTATAAGAAAATATTTGGTCATAGTCTGTTCTAACTTTGATTTTATACTAAGGAATAGACTGAAAACTTGAAACTTAAAAAAATA
>KN491145.1:44722-59167 GCA_000787155.1 Scartelaos histophorus | reverse complement strand
ACACACGCACACGCACACGCACACGCACACGCACACGCACACACACACGCACACACACACACACACACACACACACACACACAGGCACACACATGCACATAAACACACATACACAGATACACACGTGCTTCTTGATGGCATCATATTGACTTACATTCATGTTCTGAAGATTGATTCTAATCTTACCGATAATCACTGCTTGCCTTATCTTAAATAATCACTTTTTTATATAGCGCTTCTGCCTTTAAATCACTCAGAGTGCTTTACATTAAGGAACCACTTTCCCATTCACTCACAACTGTATGCTGACACTCGGGATAAGATGAGTTGTGCCTTGCCCACGGATACAACAACAGCATTTGACACACCTGTGGGTCAGCAGATCTGACCACTCAAACTATGATGTTTACATCGAGAGTGGGATTAGTGTACAAACACTACCACCTGACCTTAACGTAAACCCTAACCTTAATCTATTTTATCTTATATCTGAACTTGTACCATCTGTACCTGCACTAGTTGACCCACCTCTGTTGTATTCTCATATATCATCACTAGATGCTATCTACATTACTGCTGTAACAGGGTTCACATAGGTAAAAATGAAATAAACTTACAAATGGATATTATGTTGTTGCTCTAATATTTACCTGAAATACTAGGTAGGTCCCCATGCTGTGAATATGTATACAGATTTAAAAGTGCATTGCAGAGTCCACTACCTGCTTGTTTCTATGGACATGTTATTGCTTTGCCTGGAAAGTTCCATGGTTTGACTTTAATTAATAATGCCCTTTATATGTCAATTTCTTCGCAGGTACATACAAAGGAATCAAAACTGGAACTGTCACCCGATCCATACATTACACACATACATTACAATATGACATGGGGATGACTACTTGGACCAGACCAGAAGACAGGTAGCAGATTGGAATAAACAATGTAGCATAACATGGGGATAGGGGGAGGAGAAAAAAAAAAGAGAACCGCCCCCAGGTCATGCTCCTACAGGGGTATAGTACGAGTAAACAAAAAAACACCCCTGGCAACATCAACATACAGTCAAAACACAGTAAAATATTCCAACAGGACTAGCAACGGGGGAAGGACAAGGGGGCGTGGAGGTAACCCAATGTGGGCAAGCAGCCATCCGGATCAGTAGCCAAAAGGTGCTGGATGCAACAGGTCCGAGCACCAGGCCGGGGGTACAAAGTTGCGAGGAGTTTGGGAGGAGCCAGATTCTCTCTGATGTAATCTCAGGGCGATTTATCAGGGCGTCTATCTAGTATTTATTTATTACTGGCGTTTAGAGTGCTCAAAAACACAATAATTCCTTTTGTGAGTACAGACGACCACTCTCAGATCTGAATTGTAATGTAGCATAGCCATTTAACCTGCTTGTTTATCTATCTGATGATTTAATCTATACTGTGTAACATTTTAGACAAGCAATAAGCTTTACATGGACTCATCAGGTGGCGGAAATGTTTTGCAATGCACCTTTAAGTCCCCCCCAACTCCCCCAGACACACATACTCACTGCCTTTAGACATGCATATAGATATGTTCAAACAAGGGCAGAACAAGTGTGTGCAGTGAAGTGTATAGGAGACACAGAGAGAGGACACCCACCAAGAGGCAGGCACTTATGCACCCTTCCTGACAGAAGGTCCAGGTTCCCCCTCATACGGGTGCCACTGCAGTCCAAGCCAACTCATTAAGTACACAGCTGGTCATCAAGCTGGGAGCAGGGCCACACCGCAGGGAGCCGGGAGAGGGAATTTCACACAATGTTCAAGTTTAAAAAAGAATGTGTGATGTTAATGTATGAAAAGTGAAGTTAAAGGGGGCGAAATACAGTACTAAAGTAAAACAATATACCTTTTCTCAGAGCAGATATATTGAAAAAGCAGTTCTCAGGGTCAAAATGAGACTACTGTGTGCTGTCTGCATCTAATTATAGAGTGTATATACTGTTCGTGAATGAGGAAGTAAGGCTGGTGCGCTGTTAGCATGCTAGTTGTTGTTAGAATTACTGTGATGGCAAAAAGTTGAAAACATGTTTATAAATTAATAACTGAATAATTAAGATGCTACAAATATGTTAGGAGAGGAAAGATAATTTTGGACCACAACAAACAGTTTAAAATAATACTAATTTTGCCCTCAAGTATTGCTGTGCTGTGATCCTTTGGCAAGACACTTCCCTTTGGTTGTTAGAGATCAAAGATTTAAAATGCTCCCTTGTCCTGTATATATTCACTTCCCAACAGGTTCCACGATGAGGACCTGTTTACAACTTTTATAAGAGCGAATAAGTAAGTCATAGCTCAGGAAATGCAAGTTGAAAACATCCAGCAGGCAGGAAGGAAGGAAGCTGTTTTTAAGTCTTGTTCTTAAATTTTCTGTGTGATACAAGTTGAGAAGTCCCCCAGCATCAAAGATATGTTTTTGCTCAAATGCTCAATTTATATGAAGGGATGCATCTACGTACTGTCAGAAAATAATCCAAGATATAAACATAAAGTGGGCCACTTGATTATGCAGGCTGAGAAAGTACAACTGTAACAAGAGCCTTCTCTGACACTGACTAACTTCATAGAGGTTAATAAAGAGGCATTACAATTACAGTAATGTTTCTTTATAATCTAAGAAACAACTGCTTGCAGTGCAGTGACTGGTGAATACATTTATATGTTGATTTGGAATTGGTACAAAGGTAAGAGCTAAAAATTAATAATGATCATTTTAGCACAAAATAAAAATAAAAATGAGTTTCCTATCTGGCTGGTTAAGTCACTTTTTTTAATTCAGAAAGTTTTATTTCATAAAGGTGGTCACCGGGTCACACACTAGGATGAAAATTCTAGGATTCCTCTGTTGTTTGGTCAGTATAAACAATAACAAAACAATTTGATCTGGTTTGTAGCATTAATTATTGTTTTTGTGATTTGTGTGCATGCTTTCATTCATTCATTTCATTGTGTTTTTGACTTTTTATTGTGACTTGTCCATCAGAGCCACTGTTCATTCCACATATACCTTAAGCCTTATAGTCCACCAGTGATGCCATGTTATGTGTGAGTTGTTTGGACTCACCCAGGTTCCATTTGAGTCCAGTGGTGTGCGTTTGGCAGGGCCCTCCGACAGGGATCAGGCTGCACCACTCTCCCTCCAGCCCAGTGTCCACCTCCAGTCTGTGGCTGCCCTGCTGACACCAAACAAACAACCCCAAATGTGTGTGCGGCAATACACAAGCAATACACCTGCTATTGCAACAACAGGTAGACACATAGTAATCAGGAAAAGCATCATATTTCACCTAGAAATGTTTCCTATTTTGACAGTGTTATTATTTATTTATAGCAGTTTCAGGACAAAATCACAAATAACATGCAGTTAACAGAAAATATATATCAAAAAACATACGTATTGCCTATTGTGGACCTATTACAAGGCAAAATGCACAATATACTACAGATGAGCTGCTAACATTTAGGCTCAACACGTAACTGCTATTTATTCTTGTCCATATATATATGTTGCATCCATAGTCAGAGCCACTTATTGTGCATAGTTTTGTAGCCTTATAGCTTAACACTGCTGACCGTGTTTTTGTCTATTGCAAATCTAATTTATCTTGATCTTGACTGCAATTTTCCTGTTGTTCTTGAACTTTGTATTGCAACACTGTAAAAGCTACCTTATCTTATGTACGTTAATTGCTCTATTTGTTCTTTCAGTCACTTTCAACCAGTCTTCAAGTCAAGGGTATAGTTGGAGCCATGCACAGTTTTAAATGTAATAATTTAATCACTTTTGGAAATATTTAACAGTGTTGGTTGAATGAGTCGAGAGTCCTGCATAAATTATAATAGGACAACAGTTGCACACGTTATATGTTACCAAGATATTTCTCCTGCTATTTGCTCCTGCACTAAAGTCAAACGCATTGGTCATGAGACATATGCTGTGCTCTGTGCCAGCCTCAGCTTTCAATTTGGAAAGTTTCTGAATGTCAAGTCTTCACCCCATATCGTCCTCTATATTGTTCTGTAAAAATCAAATAAATCTTTAAAAAATAATTATTATTTAATATTTGTTGCATTTTCCCCAGCCTGTATGTTTCTGTGTTGTTTGAATCCACAGCCCTCGCCTGAGAACCTCCACTTGTTCGGCGTGGGACCAAGACTCATTACATTAAATTATTGCTGTTGTCAAGCTGTCACCCTATTCCCGTGCCGCAGACTTAAAGAGCACACCTCACCATTTTGAGTCATCCTCTATTTTTACACAATGCAAAAAGTCAAAGGAGTTTTGTACTGACATCCTGTTAAGTGCAGGAGCAATGGCTGAGAGTGGTGCCCTCACTATTACCGAGCGGTGTAAATAATGTATTTTAAGAGCGTATAAAGTAACTATGGATGCGGGGGTACATTTTATATAAGTGTCAGAAAGTCTTCTCCACAGCGACTGACGTGCAAAGCTGATGTTGTGAAGAGCACTACAGAGAAAATAAATATGAACAGGTTTTCAAAATGTCATGGCATCCCTTTGAGAAAGCGGGACAAGGGGAAAACAGGTGCATTATACATAGTAAAGGTGAAAAGCAAAGTCAGACTCCACAGGTTCAATAATAGATCTGCTCTCAATACAGTGGGTCAATACAAACCAGTGCTGCCACACACAAAGGTCAAGACTGCTTCTTGAGGAGTGAATCTGCTGTCTGGATTTTTTATTGAAATGTACAACCTTTTTTCGTTTCTTTTTTGTTTCATCCAAGGCACACTGAGTCCATTTTCTCTCTTGTTTCTATGGATATTTTATTGCTATGCCTGAAATATTCCGCAGTATGCCATTAAACCTACATATCTATCTATATTCTCCATCCCTGAGACAAGCAAGGTCAAGGTACAGGTCAGATCAATGGAGAGGAGATCCTGCATACAGTATGAATGCATGTTTTTGAGGGTATATCTTTAGCAATACAACTACATGGGATAGAATAAACATAGGTAATAACTAATAATCAAATATTTTTTCCCTGGACTATACACCAGACCCAATATCAGGAAATTTGGGTTAAAATGTCATAGTTAATTTAGCTGGTGTAATTATTTGGACTTAATTAATTTGAGTAATTTACCAAATTTGAGTAATTTGGGTCTTACTTAAGTACATTTAGTTGTATTCAGTCCTCCACATAATACATTTCACTCGTAAAACAAAATAAAAATAGAACAGCTAAATTACAGGTGTTTTTGTGCACACAGAGACAGGCAGGCACTACTGGGGGTCTTTAAAGAGTGACATCGTTTGAGCTGCGTGTCTTTGCTGGGCAGAGCTGCAGGGGGCGACAGTGGGAAGAGTCAAAGGCTTTGGAGTCTGAGGCGTTGAGGAAACATCCCGAGGTTGTTTTCTATACATAAATCAGACGCTTTGTGAGAGAGCAGAGGTGAGGGAGCAAAGACTGACAGCAAAACAAGAGAGGAGACAAGCCAAAGGAAACAATTAGACACAAGCTGAGAGAGGGAAAAAAAACATTTAAGAGCAGCTGATCAAAAAGTAAAAATGATATTACAAAAATATATCCAATATCAAATATCATAGTGTTTTCTCATAGCACAATAATGGTTTAAAAGTTGAGAATTAATTATTCTTTGTTTATTAAAATAAACAATAAATAAATAAGAGAGAGATTCCAGTGTGACTTCAGATGTTGTTCTTTTGTTTTCTTCCCTTCACAAGTTGCTACATTGAATCATCTACCTCACATACAGTATAGTCTAGATATATTACTGATGTGTTATAAATGTATTATTATGTGCTGATGAATGTGCCTTTTATTATATTTTACAGATGTATGTGTTCCTATTTGCACTGGTGCTCTCTCTGCAATTGAAGTTCCTAATGAATAAATAAAGTTATTTTGATTTAATAGTATAATATAGTATACTATAGAAGTGTATGTGTAAAATGTATAGTCTATAGCATTTTTTAATAAAGATTTTGACATCAGATGCCCTTCCCGTCCCAATATCTGGACTTGAGCTTGGTCTAAACTCTAAATAAAATATAATACATTTTTTGAAAGTCAAACTATAAATAAGCTATCAAACTTGTAAGAAGAGGCACATTTTGATAAAAGTTTGATGGCTTTACATACAAAAAGTAACTACATTTTCTTTTTTTTTCTTTTTGTAGATGCTTTTGAAACAACATGACTAAACTTGCAATGTTTCTCCTCTCATCCATTCAGCAAACTATTCTTCTCCTTATGTTAAAAAACACACCAATTCTTTACCCTGGCATCTCATTCTCTCCTCCCCTTAAATCACTTTCCTTCCTGACAGGTTTCAAACGGGTATCAGGTAAACAAGCTCATAAAGCCTGCGTGTTTCTCCGTGATATATAACGCGGGAATGGGCTGACGCAGCGCTGTGCATTGTCTCATGGAGGAGACGTGCGCAGGTGTCTACAGAGGCCTAGACTAGCACTGTGAATCAGCAACACAGAAGGCAATCATAAACAAAAAGATTAAGTTGGCTTGCACTGTCTCCTGGCTTTGCGTTTCGCCTCAAATTGCGTAAATTTAGCGTCACCTTGGGATTCCAACTGATTAAAACACCCCTGTGCTACATTGGGACTAGAAATAAACAAGTCTACAAGCCGCTAACAATGTCCCAACACATAATTTAATAAGAGATATGAGAATTATGCTCAGTTTCAAGACAGGTATAGAAAACACAGCATGCAGTTTTCCCAGGTACCACAGTAACACTTTGACACTTCATCTGGGACGAGCTGATGCTAAAAACAAACAGCCACAACCCTGATTAAGTCAGGGACATGTCTCCTGTGTGAAAGCAAAAGCTCATTTCCTAAAATAAGCAGGTTTAATGAAGCTGCTCAGGGATGTGATATAGAGGATAGGAATGTCACTTTCACTAAATGGTGCAGACACGTCTTCATTTGCAGAAATATGCGGAATTAAAGTCTGATGTACCAGTTTATAAAAGCACAATTTGTGTGTATTTGAAAATACAGTGATACATCTAGGGATATCTGACCTGATTTGAGCTAATTAAAACATATTTTGAAGGGAAAAAAGTTTATTTAACATTTTAATTATCTATGTTTAAAGTTAATCTCTTAAAGGTGCACTATAAGTTATGGAGAATCCACACCTGCTCTACTCCATGGACGTATAATTGCTGGAAAGTCCCACATTATGGCATTAAACATTATACAAAGACATGTTTTTATTGAGGAAAGGTACCTTGAAAACTATGCAATCTTGTTGTGAGGGAGTATAGAATATGACTCGGTCTGGTTGCATTTGTTTCCATGAAGAAGGCCACGTTTAATGCCACACTGTGAAGAATTGTGGGCAAAAAAGAAGAGACAAGAAACACCAAAGCCTCCACCAGAAAGGTTACAGGGAGCACCTTTATGCAATATCCATAAAACCCTTCATTAACTTTTTACAGCTTTGTACTTCTCATTCCAAACCATGCATTTTTATAGGTGTAAAAGCATATAATATAATATAATATAAAAGTGTATAGTTAAAAGTGTGAATTGTGGACAGAAAAGATAACCACAAAAAAGCATGACATCCTTATTAGGCAGAAAGTCATATATATTTACAACAAAATATATCAAACCTGTTTTTTCTTTACTGTCACAAAAAAAAAAGCCTGTATATCATTCTATATTATTCTGTATGTATTGGGTCCTACTCCAAATCCTGAGGCTGCGCACGTAACATAGTGGTAATTGCAGAATAGCCGAGGTGAGGAGATTTGGCAAAAGTTGTAAACACTTCAATTACACATGTAACTGGGACAAATAGCAGTGGGCCGCGGGAAGGTTGCAGTCACCTTCATGTACTGGCATGCGCCTACATCTGACACTGGTGAATTGGAGGCGCTCTGACAAATGAGCTTAATTTACCTGCACTCAAGTAAGATTAATTGGAGGTGTCGAGGTATGAAGCAGTAAATGACAAACACGCTGTTGGAATAATGACAAGACATAGGTACAGATAGAGAGGTTGACTTTATGTGCTTCAAGTATAGGGGCAAATATGGGTCAGGAGACAATAAAAAAGCTATGGATTTGCGTTTCAACAATATTGCAATTTGTGTTTCAGAGTAAAATGATAAACAAAGGAAAATGTTAAAGGTGTATTATGTAACTTTTCTGGTGGAGGTCTGGCAACTCGCCTGTCTCCTTGGATGTTATTGGTATGTGCCACAGTTAAGACATTAATGTTATCTTTCTTGCTTTTTCCAATTCTACTTGTCAAATAAACATATATTCTTATTGTGAGCTGGGAAGCCTCTCATCAAGCTTAATGCCATACTGTGGAACATACCAGGGAAAGGAACATCTCCATGGAGACAAGCAGGTGAAAGCAGGTAAAAAATGTAGACTGCCTCTAAGTCATGACACAGTCTGGGTTTAGACCATAGTTATACCTAGTACTGGTTTAGACTTGGTTTTATACTAGTTTATTCCTCTGAAGTGCTAGTATGGCTCTAGTACTTCGGCCATGGTCCCAGTAGAATTTAATATTTTGTAAGACAATAATTTTAGGAAAGGTTGCCTTTTTTAATGGAATGAATTCTCTCTAATAAAACAAATTATCCAATTATGCAAAAAACTTACAAATTTAACAGTCATGCTACCACTGTAATCCTTTTAGTTTTCTCAAATAAACACCACAGGGAACAGTAAATGAGCCGGATGGTGCGGGGTGCCCTGTCCTAAAAGGCTGCTGCTCTCTGCACTTGTCCTCCCAATCAACTGAGGCGCATTAGGAAGTAGCCAGTGCTGAGACTAGCTAAAATTGGCCACATCAAAAAAGACTGGCTCCCCATATTGCTCCATAAAAGCACACATGTATCTGTTGCTAACACAGGCACTGCAGTTAAGGTAAAAGCAGAGCCTACAACAAAAAAACATGAGTGAACAGGAATTGTTTCAGGAATGGCATAAAAATAATACACTGTTGTTGGTGTGAATATAGATTTGAAGGACGCATTTGCAAAGCGTCAAATTGAAAAGAAAGTGGCATTACTGTGCATTACTCACAGGTCTGAGGAGCAGAGCCAGGCTTGTTTCGTGGATAATGAAAACTGGGAGAGTTGTCATTTTGAGGGCATGGTGCAGAGTCTCTATAGACGCCATGGTTTGGTCAAATCTTCCAGTCAGGCCACCCAGGGTCACTATGGCGTCAACCTTGAGAAAAAAATCAAGTTATTAGGAGATATTGATTAGATTACATTTTTAGCAAAAGTTCATTTTACAAAGAGCGTGCACCAATGTATGTATGTGTATTTACATCAGTTTCCACCACTTTGATGTCTCCATGAAAATGTTATACTTTTTTTTCTAGAATGTCCAACAGTATAATTCAACATTATCTACCTCTATGGAGAAAAGCAGGTGATGCCACTAGGCCAGCTTAAAGTCGGATGTGTGGACAGTCAACCCTGCTTACAAAATACAAGATAAATACAATTAATTCTACACTATGGAACATTCCAGACAAAGTAATAACATCTCAAGCTATAAATTCCCTTCTAGAAAAGTTACAAAACCTCTAATCTTTGGCAAAGACATGAAACCAAAACATGCATCTGTTCACATTTGGATGATCAAGGCAATGCATAATAACAGATGCTGAGAAAAATGTCACAGAAAAAAATCTATCTTTAAAGATAGATGACATTTGCATAAAAAGTGAATTATTTAAACCAATACAATTTCATGGGGCTACAACGGTTTGGTTAAGCACAAGGCCATCACCACAGTTTTCCCAGAACACTGTGAGTGAGCTAAGAGCAGAGGAGCAGCGCTGACAAGACTAAAACCCGGTAGAGTCTGGAGGGCAGAGGACCTGTCAGAGCGGCCACATCACAGCAGCACCCAAAATACCATCAATCACCCCCACTAGGCACTCTCTACACTAATGCAGACAGCTGACGAATTAGGAAAAACAACACCGAGGCCCCCGGGACAGCTGTAATGTGCCCTGGCATTGATTCGACAACTGAGTGAACTTACAAATAAGACTTTAAAGGAACCACCACAAAATGCTGGAATAGTTAGAATTTGAATGTTGTTTTGAATTACAGCAGTTGGCAGAACTTCACAATGACATCGGTGAAGAAAGGAAATTGTGGAAAGGTTTTCTAAAAGTTTCTAACTGATCAAGTGGAGAAAAAAGTTTAAAACCTTAAGATCGTCTGCCCCCATTATTGGATGAGAGGAACAGTTTTCTTCTGCCTGTGTGCCTATGGTGGAAAGTGCAGCAGTTATCGTGGAGACACAATGCACATTAGCAAACACTGCCAAAAATGTATTTAAACAACACATTTTAGGAGCCCTCATGGTGCTGTTTGGTTGATTTTCAACAAAAACGCAAAAGTGATTAACTGAAAAACTGATGGGTAATGTTAGCTAGTTTGTGATTGTAATGTTATTTGAGATGAACATTAGCAGCCCAGATGAGCTCAGCTGTTGTAGTTTCAGCTAAACCTTTCTGGTCAGATAGTGCTAAAATAAAGCTCAGATTAAAGTCTAACATGAGTAACAGAGCTTCAGACAGAGCAGTGCGTCAGTTAGCATCACACCCCCAGGGAAAGTTGATAACATCGTCTGGAAAGTATTTATAGGCTAATCCTGCTGCTAGATAATCCAGCACAAGATCTGGAGATGCATTCCCAAGGTGCTGCGCTGTAACGCCCTCTCCTCCACTGAAAGATGGAACAGTTCATTAAGATAAAGTGATTTTGACAGATGTGGATAAATCCAAGAACAAAATTAATACAACAAACTGAACAACTCAAACTATTTCATTTGAATGGGTAAAAAAGAACACTCTCAAATAATCATCTTGTACTGATGTGACTAAAGCTCCATGAAGAACATTTAAGACCATTCACTGCAGAGGTCACACACGTAAGCAAAACAAGCCCTGACAAAACCAGTGTATGCAACATTGCACCTAATGTCCATTTTCATGCATTGCCTTTGAGCTGCATGTTTTGTGTAAAAATGTCAAAAGACAGCTCCGGCTGACAATTCGATCACGCCCCACACACATGCCCTGTCACTTGTAAAAGATTTGTTCTTTTATTTGTCCTTAAATATCAAACTAGTGCACAGGACATCAAATGTGTGGTTAAAACAACATTACCCTCACGGCAACAAAGTAGTTGGATGCTGTTGTGGTTGCCTGGCTTTTTTCAGCTCATTTAACACCATATGATGAGATTTTAACTAGCTAAGATGTGTAGCATGTGCAGGGCGAAGGATACATGTAAGGGACTGTTGGATTTTGGGAAAAAAGATGTTTGTTTTTCCCGTATCCATGGAGACTGTGCAAGAAGCTAGTTAACAGACTACTATAGCAATGGACCTTTGAGATGCTGCAGGCTCTTTACACCATATGTGGCTTCTTACACCAAATGTGGCAGTAAATGTGGCAGAAGACGTTCCAGTGGAAATACTTTGAGGGAATGGCCCATTTCATCACAAGGCAATAACAGAGAGAAGTGAGGCTTGGGAGAGGCTTTCCTGTTATGTTCACCAGGTTCCCCCGGACAGTGCTGTGATGCTGCAGGACAGAGCAGGGACACTTATGTCTGAAGGGCTGTTCCTCTCCTCAATCTGCCCTGGCACATGATCTGCTGAACAACGTCACTAAAGCCTTAACGTTTTACAAGGACCCATCAGTCAGTTAGGGTAGAGCACGATCCATTTGGTTGTTTACAAATCAATTAACCTATGGGCTCCATCTGTATTAGTCAACTGGGACACACGCCTTTTGCCACATTACAAACAACATAATGATAATTCATGATCTTTTCTAGACCCTATGACAGCTCTACATACATGACACATAAGTCTCTTGCCATCTCACAGATCCATCCTGCTCCACTGATGCAATCAATATGACATAGGAATATAATTAATATCTGATTTCTTCAGGAGATACTTGCCAATATTATATGTTATATTATATTATTGTATATAATATACAATGCAACTACTGCTGTGTTGATGTCTGTGGTGTAAATAAAAAATATAAAGTAATAAAACTTTATTTAAAAAAAATAGAAATATTTTTTCTTTTCAATATGGAAAGGATATATGGCTCAACATTTCCAATATTCTGTTGGATTTTTACACAACATACAAAAATAACCCACTTTATCCCAACCTTACATCATCCATATAGGTTACAGCCAGAAGCCGGAGCCTTAGTGAGAGCGTTATGAGCCGTAATCCGCATCATATCTTCTGTCCACATGTGCTCTGAGAGGAAATCTGCACCACACAAAATCTAGAGCCAAACAATGATTTAGAGTTTGCCGTGGATAATAGCCTTGTCAGAATCCTGTCTGTCCAATCAGCTGCTATGACAGGAGCAAAACTAGTACAAAAAGAAATGATGAAAAAAGGGAAGATCAAATACAAAGAAAAGGCTGGAGATTGTGTGTCAGATTCAAAGTCAGAACCAGTCCCCCTAAAAAACTCTAAAGAAGAACAACACGTAGCAGTGGCTATGAGGAAATTTGTTCAAAGTCATGCTGTCATGCTGTAGAATATGTCCTCTGTGAAAAATGACACCCAGTCCACTAAACAAAATTATTCCAGTTTTTAACATCCTTTAGAAGTAAAAAGGCAAGAGAAGGAGTAAAGTAAAAATTTTTGCCAATTAACAATTTGAAATTAATGGAATTGGTATGGCAAAAACATCAAATAATGCATTAAATCTGGTATTTAACTGAAGAAGAGTAACTAGAGACAGAAATGCAAAAAATAAAAGGAAATAGAAGTAATGCTACACAAACACAAATGCTCAAGTCATTTCATATGGTCAATATAAAGCATTTGTAACCTTACTCTTAATGGGAGACGAAAGAGTACAGTAAAATCTACTCAAGTATAAGACATTTCCAAGTAAATGTACTTCTGCTTTTGGACACTCTGTAGTTACATTGTGATGCTATTGATTCTTTTCTCATTTTGTGTATATCTGTAACAGGCCCCTCGTACAAACTGTGAGAGAAGTGGCTGTCAGTCTGCTCCTATGGCCTCTCAGAACCACCTCGATCACATTAAACAGACTTGTACGGTCTAAAAGTGTGTGAAAGACCGAGTCACAGTTGTTCGTGTAGGCACAGACTGTGTGGGTGGATAGCTCTTGTTGTATTTTCATATAAACCCTATGGAACATATTTGTTTTCTCAATAAGCTGAGCACGGCAAATTACATGGCTTGGTTCAGAAAATTTAACAAGCTGGCTCCAATGATCAAGTCCACACACTGGTTTGTGATTGGCCAGGGGAGCATAGCTGGCTCTGAGATCACAACACAAAAGCCTGTCCTATTATTGAGCCTGATGAACAGATAACAAAGGAAAAGCAAAATGAAAACTGTGCTGCTGCTACAGTGAAAGGATGACACAAGCTAACTAGGGCAGATACACACAGCAAGTCCATCCAATACACATTTATATAGAAAGACACAAAATCATGACGTCAAACTAAAACAAGAATCGCACGAGAAAACACATATATTTCCGTGAACGTACACAAATAAGCGACCAGACGCCCACTCTAATCCTCCCAAGCCGTTTTTGGGGATTTTAAACCAACAAACAGAGATAAATTCCCCAAATCAAGAGCTAAGCTGTGTGAAGGAAAACATTCAAGGACTAATATGATGAATGTTAAACAGCCTGCACGGCACAAAGGGACGCAAATCTGCAAATCACCCTTTTATTATTGGCACTGCACTGTCTCTTTCTTTGAAAAAGAAAATGACAAAAAATATTTATAAAAGAGATGGGAAGGCTTCCAATAATCACTAAAGTTTTTCATACAAGAGATTAAGGGAGCAGAAGTTGGGGGATCTGCCAGGTCAAAAAGTAGAAAAATCCAGTGAGGAGCCAGGGAAAGATCATTATACTTAAGAATGGCAATAACAAGTCATAGTTGAGCTCATATCTTTAGCATGCAGACACACAGGAGTAAATATTCATCAGGCTGGGATAAAGGCAAACAAAGTATGGCAATGCAAAAGTACAGGACGTAAAAACACCTAATCTGGCAACATACAAAATGAAGTGTGTATTTGTGTGTCTTCTTCATGGTCTTTCATCAGCTTTGAGATGTGTGATTCAAGTGATTGGGGCACTCAGTGCTGATTGGAGCAACACTCAGCACGCTGCTCAGAAAGTATAATAATGGAGAGAATAAAAAGAGGAAGAGGATACAGAGAGATTGACAGATACACAGTGCTGAATTCAAACAAAATCGTACATCTGTATTATGCCTTTATGGGCTTTTCAAACTATCCCCAGATTTGGTATTTTCAACAGATGAACTTAAAATAATGTTTGCATCCTCAGTTGGCCTGACA
>KN491145.1:14922-41664 GCA_000787155.1 Scartelaos histophorus | reverse complement strand
AGTGTGTTCTTATCCCGGCAGGAGCAACTTCCGAAGACTCTCAAATATGAAAGCCATTTAACCTGAGTCATTTTGGATGGTCACTTATCCACTTAGGCAGCCTGATATCAGCTCCGTCGCCCTACCACATCTCTCCAGCAAAGAAAGTCAGGCCTTTTCAAAGACTCAAGCTGAGATGATAGAAGACAGTGTGAGTGAGGTACCAGTGAAGCTGTATAAGGACTTTAAGGTGTTTTTAAAGGATCAGCAAATGCAACATACAAAGTAACATGAGTTTGATCCACAGATCCACACTACCAGGATCTACAGCACAGACATTGGAATGTCATTCAGGCTCGAGAAATGCAGTAGGATGGTGACAAAGAGAGGGAAGGTAATCCACACAGAGGAGGTGTCACTCCCGGAGGGAACAATAGCAGACACTGAGGACACTTACAAGTACCTTGGTATCCCACAAGCAAATGGCAGCCTTGAAGAGGCAACAAGGAAAGCAGCTAGCCAAATACCCCTGCAAAAAGTGAGGCAAGTCCTCAGAAGCCAGCTCAATGGCAAGAACAAGGCCCAGGCAATAAACAGCTATGCCCTGCCAGTGATCAGATACCCAGCACGAATCATAAGCTGGCCAAAGGAGGAGATATAGACCACAGATGTTAAGACACGAAAGCTCCTGACCATGCATGGAAGGTTCCCATCACAAATCCAGCACCCCGAGACTGTACGCGAGCCGGAAGGAAGGTGGACGAGGACTAGTGAGTGTGGGAACCACTGTCCAGGATGAAACATCCAAGCTCGATAGGTACATCAGCGAAAAGGCTCTGACAAATGATGTACTCAGAGAATGTCTCAGACAGTGGGGTTCAGAGGAAGAAGTGCTGGAGGGACCATCATGGCAGGACAAACCTCTACATAAGACGTACCACCGAAACATAACTGAAGTGGCTGATATCAAGAAATCCCACCAATGGCTTGAGAGGGCTGGTCTGAAGGACAGCACAGAGGCACTCATCCTGGCTGCACAGGAACAGGCCTTGAGCACCCGAGCAATAGAGGCCCAAATCTACCACACCAGACAAGACCCAAGGCTGTGCGCATCTGATCCCTTGGGTCCAGACGCAGCGCGCAGCCGCCCACACTTCGCCACTTTGTAGCGGTGAGGTTCGGGCGGCTGTGTGGAGCTCCTCTCACCCGGGACCGAGTTAGACAGTATCGCTCTGATGAATGACTCACTCCAGACTAGCAGCACTCGTGCTAATTCAATGCGCTCAAACTCGACTATTTCGTACAGAAGCCTGACGGAACTGTGAGTTGGGGATGTAGTATTTGGTTAAAGAGCCTTCACTAAGCACCACAATCATGGACGAGTTTCCTCGTGAAAATAATAAAGAGCCAAGCCTCCGTGTACCTGCACGTGTCATGGCGGAATGTAAACACACACTAATTGAGCGAACTCATTCATCCTCAGCCCTGTACCAAACCGGTTCGGTTCGGTTCTATGCATATTCTATGCATCACTGTCTGAATAAAAATTCATTCATTCAAGTTTGTTTCTCTAGGACACAATGGCCATATGGACTACAGCCACCAGTCTCCAATCCCTGGACTAACCAGGCCCAAACCGGTTTAAACCTCTTTCCCACTGGCACAGTTCACTTGGGGCTTTGGAGCAGGTCTGTTAGGTGCGGCTCCCTCCAACCCAGTTTGTTTTCATGCTTCAGGCTCCAGGTCCAGGGGCAGGGCTCTGCTCCATAACACAATGACATCACAAAAACATAACTCATATTCTCTTTATAAATAAAATGTAAATCATATCTGAATTATACTCATAATTGTATGGCCAATCTCAGCACTTTGCAAAAAGATGTTTAGTAATTCCAAGTTTGTGACACTGTGAGACAAGGCTAAAGCTTGCGCAAACACTAAACTTCTTCAGGCATATTGTTAGCCTTTTCTGCACTGACTTCACTTCTCTGTGCCTCTGCACCACGCTTTAATGTCTCACTGTGTAATGCAGTGAGTTTGGCTCATATTAGATGCATTATGTACTGGAAACAATATTAATATTTTATTAATCTATATAATGTATTTATTTTTTATTTTTTCATTTTTATGTTTATATCTCCTTTTTACTTATATTGTTTTTGCCTGAGTCGGCATTCTCTCTTGTCCAATCAACTTGTTTGGTCATTAAACATACCTGATGAAGCCATAACATACCATCCGCATACCCGTCTGGGAGCTAGTACCCTCTGGGGTCCACTTCGAACCCCTCAAACAGGGCCGTAAAGCTCAGACTCTGCAGCCTATAGTGATCTGCTCCAAAGCAAGCCAGTGGAAATGAGCCAGTCTCAAGAGGTGTGGCCATATTTGTGGAACTTGTTCATTCTCAGTATTGACAAACAAGAAGTTTTACTTGCCTAATGAGAGTATGTATGAAGTCATATATTTGAAAGTTTGTCAAGTTTTCCTTTGCACTAGATAATAATATAATATATATTTTAGTGGGTTGGTAGAGCTTCTTTTTGCACAACAAAGCATTGGTCCCAGTTGCCATAAACACAGGCTGTGAGAGTTTTAGGATTTAGAATGGGGCATTTTAAATTAACCACCTGGGTTTCATAAGATTTAAAATATTTCCTGTCTGGTCTGCAGAAGCTGCAAATTACAAAGAATATCGGAGTGTGTCTTGAGCTTACCTTGTCTGCATAGAAAGCTTTCACTTCTGCCATAATAGAATCAAAATCCCCACTGATATAGTCGGGCAGGAAGCTGTAGGCAAGGACACAAGGAGAGCGGGTGAGTGACAGAGGGAGAGGGTTAAGACTGCTGGAGTGACATGGAGACGCAAAGTGCACAGCAGAGATAAAGGGTGTAGGGGATAGGGGACATCGGGGCCTATAGGGGACACTGAATAGGGATCTGACTTTTCTGATACGCAGGAGAGGAGAGATCTAACGGGGGGAAAGAACTGGAACTTGGTCAGAGATGGGTTCCTGTCACTGGTACATTAAATATAACTAAAGGAAACCATGGTTGTGAATTGCTTTCATATAATACATTGCAATGCTAGAGTTGTCAAAAATATTATACCCTAATACTAAAACATCTTGAGAGCAGTATACAACGGTAAGGTTCTGGTAAGGTTGTGTACTAAAAAAATAAAAAATCTCTCTTTTTTTGTCCTTGTTGTAAAATACCAATATCGATCCATTTCATTGGTATATTGGAATTTGGAGTTTGGAATTTTTATTTTTAATCTTTTAAATGTAATATTAGAACCATGAACTATCTCACTCATAAAGTTAGAGCTGAGTATATGTAGGCTATATGTACTCATAATAATTACTCTATCAACCTCAATATATCAACGGAAACAGTATTTACTGTGTACAATTTTTTTGTGATAGTGGGGGCATTTTAATATAATAAGGGATGATTTGAGCCTTTTAATGAACTGTATATTTAAAACTGGTTTACTGGAATTATGCAGCTTTGTGTCTATGGCCTAAAGTAGTTTCAATATTATCACCATATTTCCCTGAAGCAATATATTGTGTTTCAAAATGAGTCATTGTGACAAACCAAGGTATATGCTTTACCCACCAAAATTCATTGCACTATAATAAAGAAGCTTTTTTTAACCTGATTTTTTGTTCTGCCCCTTGAGCTACAGTGCCAGCCTATTGTAATGATCATAAACAATTACTTTTCCAGCCCAACCAAATAAACAGCATACAGTTTCCATCAAATATTGACCATTTCATTAGTTCAGTAAATATGAGTATTTGTTTATTTACTGCAGGTCAGGTACAGGTACACAATTACAAATTAGAGGTGCACTGAGAGGATGCAATTAATTCTTGTGTTAGAGTGGCTGTTCTTACAAGAGTTCAAGTGGGGCTAAGAAAAAGAAGAAAAAAGCTGATTTAAGAGAGCATTATGTGGTATAATTGTTGGAAAAGATGCAATTAAAGGTTGTGACACACATAATAGATACTACAATACACCGCTGTGAGCTTGCTAGATAAATAATAGGTGTTTTTTCATGGACTACTTGGCCTTGAGTCTGAGTCTGTTTCTGTAAACACTCACCCGAACACCCATATCACTAATGTCTTAATTTCAATGTGAAAGAAAAATCACAATCATGTTAGTGACAGAAACGTATTATCATGTAAATCAGGTCAAACTTAGAAGGGCATCCATTTGACTGTATCTCGCAATCGTGAGGATTGACTTAATAGACCTAAACTAGAATCAGTTACAATATTTAAAACAAAAAGGTCAACATCTGCAGGACGAAATTATCAAATTTATCTTTTTCACATTATATATTATTAAAATCATTTTAAATTAAACATTTTGAAGACAATATTCAGATGATAGTATGGCAATTGATTGGATTTTTGTATATGTCTGTCATCTATTGTATATGAAACATGACTAGATGTTTTAAAATATTTTAGACAAAACAATACTGTATACTTTATATTTATAATTATAAAAATCTGTCTTTCAATATATATCTCTAAGGCAGTAATTTTGCCTTTTATATTGCCCTTACATAGCTATTTTGTACTTTGCACAGAAACTTGGAGGTTGTAACTCAAATTGTGCAAAATTGACTCAGCTTTAAGACATCATCATCAAAAAGTTGTATTTTGTTTCATTCACACATGTTTGCGTAGCCTTTTATTATTAGCTCAAAATGCTGTCCCATCTTGTGATGTCATGTGGTTGTCATTTTTAAGACAACGGCTACATTTTACCTTTTGTTCAGTGGAATAGCAATGATTCTAGTGAAGGCGAAAAGCACAGTGGAGTGTTTTCTGTCTGAAAGAGGAATCCAGGCTAAATAGACAAGGACTGTGTGGCAAATATGTGTCAATGAAACAAAACACAGTAGAATTTTAATTATAACATAACTCAGAAAGTAGCATAATATGGGCCTTTTTAAGTTATCAACTGTACAAAACTATGATGGTAACACAGAATAGTGAAACAAATAAAAATCAAATTAACTTCTAACTGCAGATTAACGTGATGCTGAACTGGGGCTGGTACTTGTGGGGAATTTGAATGAACACATAAAACAGCTAACATCTTACATTAGCATCCACAGATAGCCTCCTGTTGATCCCATCCACGAGTGTGGGTCTGTGCTGAACTCTGGACCACACCGGGACACAGGGGCTGCTGCTATCTCGAGGCATTAACAGCACTGACATTACGATTTCATGGTTGGCTGCTTTTGTGTGTTTGTTTGTGTGTTTTATTGCGTGTGTATGTGTGTGTATGCGAGTGAGAGAGAGTGTACATTTGTATGTTTCCAAGCAAGAAGTGATGTTACGGTCGGTTGAAGAAAGAGATACAGAAGGATTATTCCCTGGCTTCTCCTGCTCGCCTTCCAAATCAGCACCTACACCGGCGAAATACAAAAGACTAACAGATCATCAATGGAGGCTATACAAACACATTCCTGAACACAAAATAAGCTTGGAGACAATAAACAACAGGAAATGTAAAGGTTATCTGGGATCTAAACTTTCTAGACACACTTCCGCAGGGGCTCCAAAAACTGCAGTCAAAAAAGTAGTATCCTAAAGTTTACTATAGAGGCAAAATACAAAGAGCTCAAATACATGAATTAACGGTCCTGTATTACAGATTTGAGTCCTTTATTATTAGTCTGTCCACCTTGTGATGTCATGAAGCAGTAGTTTTCACATTACCATGCACCTTTTGTTCAGTAGAAATGAGCAATTCCAGTGCTGAAATGATCAAAATAGTTAAATAGTGAAATGTATGGAGATTATTGCACTCTGAATTTCTGCATAACAAGTATTACCACGTTTTCAGTTTCAGAGAAAGAGTCAGTCTAAATATGCAGGGTTTGTGTCTGATGCAAATGATGAAAAAAACATTATAACATTGATCAGAAAATTAATGAATGAATGTTCACAATGCAGTAATGTGGTTAGTTGGTCATCAGCGCCAAACCTTTTCAGTGATATAATTCAAAAGTGTATTATTTGAATTGTAGAATAGATAGCTTAAATAATGATATATATGCTCCTGCTTGAGTTTGCACACAAATGTATCTTTGCTTCATAAATTCACTCCCGTCTTTCCAACAATTTCCCTCTGGATCGATCCTAAATGTCTGCTATGATCAATTTAAAACTAACTTTAATCCATTGCCTCTCCCCTATACCTCCGCTGAATAGCACTGTGACAGCGGAAAATAAATACACAGCCCAACTTTATGTTTAAAAACAAGAATTGACAATAAAACAAGTTAAGAATGAAACACAAACTTTTAAATAAACTATACAACCCTTCCGAAGCGTTGCACAACTATAACACAGACACAAACTGCTTTCATCTGACAGACAGGATGGGACTCTGCTCTGGTGTTATTTGAGCTTAGAAACCCTGCACCCTTGTGACCTATGTGGACCACTCAATCGGCGCTTGGTAATTGACCGGGTGACTTTGACAATTCTCTGTTTGGGCCTTCGCTCGCTACCTCTAAACCCTCTTTGCATGTGCATTTGTGTATCTGCGCTGGTGTGTACGTACAAGCCCTGACACTCCTCACTTGCACATTAATATTAACTGACACTTTAATTTGGATGGGAAATAGAGCATTTTACCAGCAGTTTGTCTGAGTGCCGGGCGGCGGTGATGGCGGTGATGGCGGAGCGACCTTTTTGCCAGTGTTTGTGTGCGTTCCTGTAATAGCTTGTGCTGTGCATCCGCTCCTCTCTCCCCCGCCAATCTCCACCTCTCCGTCCCATGCTGGCTTCAATCACTCTGCTCCAATCCACCTTCATTTAGATTACGCTGTGCTTACCTTCCAGCGCCAATTAGTACTCAAAAATACTTGTGTTAGATATATATGCTGTGATGTTAGACTAACCATATAGTGGGGTAACTACAATGAAATATTTTATTGTTTGTTTACAGGTTTCAATGTTTCATTTTCTACCTGGATGTCAAGAAAGTCCTTTTCTACTCTGGCATTTCATCAGTGGTGAAACAGCACTGATTTACATGTCCTCGCCTGCACTCCCAAACTCTCTCAAAACCAAAGACTGAAGGCATATATAATATGGACAAAATGAAATCACATTAATAACGACTTTTGAAGCACTAAATATTATTGAAATTTGAACATTTCATAAAACATGCATGCACTAACTAATGTTCAAAATCCCAAACTTTTTAAATGCATATTGTGCTATGGCTGAATATCTCATCTGGCTGTCTTAAAATGTTGTCACAATAAAATGTAAAACTTGATTTCAATACTAAGGAATTATTACCATAGTAATATTAGAAAATGTTATTTTTTTTAGACAATAAAATGTAATTTTGAACTCAAAATAACAGCCTTTTCTGCTTTACCATTTTGTGTTGTACTAGTTCATACAAGGTCCAATTTTGTCCTTTGGGGTAATCTCTCTACTGCAGAATTTTCTGAATCAATACAATAACCAAACAAGAATCTAGTTCTGATATCAATTATTGTCTCGGTAACAATATTTTGGACATTCCCAGCTCCCTTATGATTTGCAGTTTCAACATAACTTAAGTATTCTAAAAGTATCTTGACCATTAGAGTATAAACATATTTCCTATTACGTGACCCACCTCGTCTTATATATATGTTTGATACTGAGACAAGTTTGTTGAATAACCTTGACATTGTTAGTTTCTGTTTAATTGAGGCTATGATAAGAGTAGTGCCGCACAGGTAGCCAAGCACTCATGGCTAACAAAGAGATTATGATCCCGCTGGCACACACATGCTAATGAGTTAGCCCTGCGTGTGCTGCTCTCTGCATGCTGATGCGCTAATGTGGTTTTAACATGCTCATGGGCACCTGTGTGATCTACATGATAAACTCATGTGTGCAATGCTACTTCTCTGGGGTAATCACTAAGCAGGCTGCAGGTAGACAGATCAACAATGACTCCACACTTGAAGCTTGTATTAAAAACTACACAATGAATGAGCTGGAGAAGAGAGGAGAGAAATATTGCCTTAATTTTAATCAGCCTTAATTGCAACATATCCAATAAGTAAAAAGTAATGGGCGTACTAAAAGGATTATGCAATAGTCAACTCAATAAAAGATAAGAACTGATTCACACACTTGTCATCTTAACTCTTTCAAGAGAGTCGTAAAGCAGAAGTAACTTTGTCTCCGTCACTAGTCACCCACACGAGATGATGCATCTTCTTAAATTTCAACATGAAATAGACTAACCCACTGTGCAAAGCTTAACAGATCTTTTATGCATTATTTTCACAATGGAGTAAGAAATCCACATCTACCCACAAAATGTCAAAATCTTCTCTGCCATTTAAACGGGGATTTCATATCCTAATAATTTAAAAGTTTTAGTTACTCCAGAATTTACCTTTTCAGTCCATTATTTAAAGTAGTCCTATGTAACTTTTCTCATGGGAGGTCTGCCATGAGAAAGGTTTAATATTATATTGTGGAAAAGTCCAGGCAAAGCAATAACATCTCCTTGGACAAAAGCATCTGACGAACCCTTCACAAGAAAATTGCACAATGCAGATTTAAACAATGTAGGAGTTTAAAAATATCCACAAACAGTGCTTCTATGTAAGTCCATTAAAATACACTTCTAAACAAGTCATTTTTCATAACATTATAAAATGAACCAGATGAAAGGATTTTCTAACAAACAACAAGAGGAGACAAATTAAACTAAGCGCTGGTGCAGGAATCTTTCTGATGTATGCACTATGAAACGGGGAAAGCTATTTTTGAAGAGCGCTGAGTGCAATTAAGAGGAGAGAAAAAGTCGTAACTCAGCACTAATGAGAAACTTTAAGAGCCTGATGCATTCTCTATGTACATTGCCCATTTTAATTAGCACTGTAAAGCTCTTCATTTGCCCAGCTCTGAACTCTCTCTCAGGTCATGCTTCTGGACTGACAGTAATTGCATTGTGTGGAGTCCAAGTAGCCATTTTCAGCACAGCTTGTGAGACTAAACTACTGTTCGAACTAAATATGGTGAGGCCTCATTTTGTGTCTGTGCATCCCAACTGTTCAACACTCTTTGAGCAACTATGCGTCTTGAAATAAGGCCTATACTATATTAAAGACTCTTAACTGTCATGTCATCCTTTGTCGTTACTGGATATGTGAATTCATATATGTTTAATTGTGGCTGAAGCATTTTGACTTGAAATTTCATTAACAGGACACAATTTGCACTTTTGTGAACAGTTTTAGTCCCTTTTTGAACTTTATCAGAAGAAGTATAAAACTCCACTTAACACAAAGAAAGCACCATTATTTTGTGTATTCAGTCAATTTGTTAATATCAACATCAAGTTTGACATTTTAGTCTTGTGACAACATTAATATGTGCCTGAAAACGGAAAATTAAACTAAAAGTGACCAATACTCAACAGGTCAACTTTGTGCTATTGTGTTTTTTCATGGCACCATTACTCGAACAATGCCCCACTTCCTGTAACCAAACACAATCACAAACTTACACTTAGTTGCTAATTTCATAAAGCCAGCTTCGCCACAATTACTTCCTCCCACATCCAGCCGTTAGCCCGCACTTTTCATCCCCCTCCTGACTTCTATCCTCTCTGTGGATTTGATTAGACGCACAAATTAGACAAAATGCAATATTCATTTAGCAACGGAGCAGATACCGGGCTAGAGTTGCAGAGAAGCCAGGGGTCCGGCTACCACAAATGAGATATCCAGTCTCTAGAGAGCGATGGAGAAGCTGGTTTACTGTGAAGAGGAAATATGGACTATATGGACTTTCTGGAAAACATGGCTATATTGTTATCCAAGTTTAGATATATATTAGCTTATACATTCTTTGCCATTTGTGTTTAATTGGAGAGCTGGTGGATATTGACTGGAGTGGGGCAGTATGGATTTTAGCAGCTGATGCCGATGTCTGATAACCCTGATTTACTGATTCATAAAAGGAAAGAATGCTGAAGTTCAGAAATTAACTTAAGGGTTCGAATCTCGTTCTTAACACAAATAACTTTGGTGGAGCGATTGGATCCACTCACCCACAGGTTAGCAGTGTGATTCCAGCTCCCACAGTTGAATGGCGTTGTTGTGTGCCTGTGTGAATGTGTGTGTGTGTGTGTGTGCGTGTGTGTGTGTGTGTGTGCGTGTGTGTGTGTGTGTGTGCGTGTGTGTGTGTGTGTGTGCGTGTGTGTGTGTGTGTGTGCGTGTGTGTGTGTGTGTGTGCGTGTGTGTGTGTGTGTGTGCGTGTGTGTGTGTGTGTGTGCGCGTGCGTGTGGGTGTGTGTGCATGCATGTGTGTGTGAATGGGTGAGTGGTGCCTTGATGTAAAGTGCTTTGAATGCCTTGAAGGTGGGAAACCGCTATATAAAAAAATTACCAAAAATGTGACCATTTTGAACACGCACGCACGCACGCACGCACGCACGCACGCACACACACACGCACACACACACACACACACACACACACACACACACACACACCACCCTTACAGAACACACACACACACACACACACATCACTTTCATGGGGAAGGTGATTGAAGTGTCTTACCTGAGGACAAAATGATCGTTTTTGCCACAGTGCACCTGGTATTCTCAATTGTCGCTCATCCAAGTATTAGCCAGGCTCAGCCCTGAAATCTGAGGAGATCGGGCCTTGACTGGCCAAACCTTCTTGTCAATCTCAAAAAAATAGCAATGATTTTTTGCAATACTGATATGTGATAGCACAGGTATAAATATTCACACCGATATATTGGCCATTTTGTGATTCACTTCACCTGAGTAAGCACATAATTTTAATTTTGCTGCTCTAAATAGATTTGAACTCCAAGAAAGTTTTTGCAAGCTGTGAATTAATGTGAAATATGGTGGTGTGGAAGTTTCATTTGTACTGAAAAAATAAAATGAAAACTATTCAGTTATCTTAAAAATCTCTATCATGGCTTACATGTTAAAATCTCTTGACATACTGTATTTGCATATAATCTCCCATTTAAATACTGTGTTTGCTCCTCGTCCTGAGTGAGGTGCTATCAATTGTCATTTGACTCATCATGAAGAAAGCCTCCTCCTAGCCCCTAATGATGGCCATTAAGGCTGTTTTGACAGAAAATTACATGGTACTTTTCTTTGAACTGTGGGAGGCAGTCCACCCACTCGCCTCAAAGAGCAGAGCGAGGACTCAGGAGGCTGACCGGAAAACTTATTATCCTCATTATTTTCCAATAGGAGCACAAGAGGCACTCTAATGAAATGTAATGGTTACAGGATCATGGATATTTTCATAACACCTTTTAGATTATTTTCAAATTTTACATTACAAGAATTGCCCTACCTTGAAGAAAAACTGTGTAACCTCATAAGACATGCACATCCAACTAGAATGAATCTAAATTAAGCTGACCAAAATATTTAGTATGGAGCAATAAGGGTTAGAAATCAAATCAAGGGCACATTTTGGAAGCATTGATTACTTTAACTTTTCCTTCCCTGGGTTTAATTTGCAACATCAATTAATAATCTTTAAGATGTCAATTATTTCAACTTTCATCTTAAATAGCGCTGGCTGCAAGATCAATCTAATCAAACTGAAATCATAATTTGAATGACCATAAATATCAAAGGCACTCAAAGCATTTTATATCAAGGAACCACTCCAGTGCAATCCAGTGTACGCAAACATTGGGGGCATGGTGGGTTAAGTGGCTTGCCCAAGGACACAACAACAGCATTCGCCTGTGGGAGCTTGAATCGCTTTGCCAACCAGTGCGTCTGACCGCTAAAGCAATGATGTTTTTGTCGAGACCGATTCGAACTGCCTTCCTTAGGATCTCTGGACAAACACTGCCAATTGAGCTACTGTCGCTTTGTAAGAACAGCAGTTTTTGAAGCATCATCATTCCTTCCAGAAACTGCTAATATCCTGTCTTATTGTGCTTAAAAATGCCTAATCCTGGCAGTTCTGAAACCTATAAACATGTTCTAAAGTGTGATTATTGTATTAGTTTGTCAGGTTTGTTTTTGTTTCATATTTTTCTTGTGGATGCATTTAAAATATGAACTTTAAACAGAATCCATAAGTCTAAAAATCTCAGACAAAGCACTAATGCTACTTGGTAAAAGAAACTTTGTGGTTAATTTCGCATTGACAATTTTGCAGTACTTAATCTCAGCGAGGAGATTTACAGGCACATTTCTGATGGATTGCAAAAACTATTATCATTGTCGAGATAATCTCAAATAATATCCAGACACACATTTTGGCAATATCACCCACACCATAGGGACCAGCTCAAATAGTGGTTTTATTTTTACAGCCTTGTAGGGAGTAAGATAAGGCTGTTAAGTTTGATAGTAGAACAGATAGAGTAGCTACCTTCAACTGCCTTTGTGACCCTTGAGTCTAATGCACGATCAGCAGCTTTCACAGTGACATTGACAGCTTAGCTCCTATACTTTCAGTCTGTCTTTTCTTCCCATAGGGTACGCTTCCGGAGACGTTGTAGAGGACAAATAAAAAGAAGCGTGTTTAGGGGCGGAGACAAGTAAATCAATCACTAGCCGGTTAAGATGTATGCAACTCATGGTAACTAATAGGATAAAGGAGGATGCAGGAGGGAGGGGGAGGGGCTTGAGGCCAATTCTAAACATTTTATAAGATCAAGATCAAAACAGATTGAGCCTCCAAGGACGTGCAAAATATATAGATATGTGTATTCAAAAAAGACTCATTTTTATAAACTGGGAAAAGATATTTACAGAGTGAATATGTTTGTAAAGGTTTGTTACAATACTACAATTTATTTTTTATTTATTATTGCCATTCATATTTTTGCTTTGTCATTATAATATATATCGTGATGTGTGAGCTACTGTGTCCAAATAATTTCTCTTGTGGATCAATAAAGTTCGTCTAAGTCTAGGTCTAATATGGTTTTATACTACTTTTTATACTGATCAAAATCTATTCAGAAAAAGGTCAAACTTTGTCCCAACTTTTCCATTTTACCATTAAGTTTTTCCATTCTATTTGACAAAAAAAGACTCTCAAATTAGTCTTTCAATTCAAAAAGTTACAGCACAAAAGTCTGACAGTCTCTTTCACTTTTTACGGCAATATTTCTGTGGACTAATTGCTTTGTTACACAAGAGTTCCATCTCCAAATCTCTGTTCCATGATTGACAGCTCATTTCAATGGAGCCATCTACCAAAATCCAAGTATATCTTTTGAAAAGCAGAATGATCATTATTATCCTGTGGACGACTGTACGGAGTGAAGTTAGGGTCCTTCCTGAGCATTTTACTTTCTTTGAAGCCACAAAGGTTTTTTTTTTAATTCTCAAGTTATCTTTTTAGCAACTTCAGTCATCACATGTTGACTAATCGAGACTTCAAAATCATTTTAACTTTTTTCTCATCAAGTAAATTATTATTTCTATTACAATAATATTTTTTAACCAGATAAAAAGTAAAAGCTTCTACATAGAGAACATTTAAGTGTATAATTGATTCAAATTACCATTTTCTATTGATCTCTTTACTTATTTGCATATTAATTTTAGCATTTTCCTTTAAATGCTTACTTGTTTTTGTTATAAAAAGTTTGACATTTGTATTCTGTATAGGCCAAATAGCAATTTAAAATCACATCACAAATATTTTAGCAACTGAAAGCTTAATTGTATAAATCAATCTAATAAACTAATCACTGTTCTCTAGGCATAGACTAAAAGTCATATTCAGCCCTTTGTGTGGACCTGTATCGGTGTTTAACTGAATCAGACTTAAGTGAGCTGTGCACTCTCCAGTTACTCCAGAGTCTGACGAGGACCCCAATGATGGACATGTCTCTCTCCTCTGTTACATCCTAAAATATATCTGCTGTACTTGAACTCCTCTATTCATATAAGAACAGCCATTTTTGCTGTCATTAGTATATATGCGTGGGAGCTCTTATGACTAATGTGAAGCTTAGCATGTAAAGTAGAGTCGTCTGATCAGTAAACTTCTTTAAAGCATCTATTCGCATGTGCCTTAACAATTATTTATTTATTTAACATTAAAAACCATCTCCCGACATCAGCTATTCCAATTAACTGCAGCCTTAGCATCAAGCATTTTCCACTGAGCCAACACCAAAGTCATGTTAACTTTTCTCTATAACACATCATGAAGTCGAAGCTCTGTTAATTTTCTTTTAAAACTGCACATAAATAAAGCATGTGTTATTACTCATGCCAGGATTATGGCAGAATTTATAGCACATGTAATAAAAGCCATCCATAAAATGAATCAAAAGGTCACCTTCTCAGAAATGGTCGGTGCATATTATATATATAAATAAATAAATAAATAAGAAAACACTCTTTTTATGCTTATCCTTAGTCTGTTCTAACAATAGAGCAGGAGGCAGATGTATGTATGTAAACAGGGGCGGCTGTCACGGGCAAATATGAACAGGTTTTCTATTTTATAAAACAGCAAATACTAACAGCCATAACAGCATAAATGTAAGCACGCTGGGAGAGCAGGCTACATTTTATCATGACAAAAATGGTTGGGATATTACATGAGAACATTTCATTGCCAAAGGAGGTAGGATATAAAAAGGAAAAGGGGCAGAATTTGATGGTTTGCTCCTTTAATATTCAGGGAATAGGGATGGGACACAAAAGAAGAAGATCAGGTTCATGAATGAGACAAGATGAGATTTTGATATTATTTATAATAAATCAACTGTGGAGTTCACTTCACAATTTTGGAAACATATTTTTATGTATTTTTATTAAATCCTGTATGATGCAAAATTGTCTCTTGTGAGCTTTATACCTGGACTAAGTGGTCCTTTATTATTAGGGTGTTTACAGCTCCAAAGCGCAAAATGCTCTGTTCAACTTTGTGATGTCATGATGTGGTACTTTTCAAGTTAATACTGTAACTGCCTTTTACCTTTAGTTCAGTAGAGATTGGCAATTCCAGGCAGAAATTGTCCACCTAATTTTAGTGGACGTATATGGTTTGGTATGGAGTGTTATCATTTTGAGAGAAGAACTTAAAGATGCAGGGTTTGTGTGTTAAACATGTGAATGAAACGAAACACTCTGGATATGTTTTTGATGAGGAAACAACATTATAACATAAATCAGAAAATAGAGCGTCCTTTAAACCTCAGTGACAAATTGGCAAATCACATTAAAGATCCTACCTAATAGCTGTTCAATAATGTGCAGTTTTCTTACTAAGCAACAAAACCGGAACAGCCATAATGTGGAGTCTGAATGAGGAACGTAGCTGTGATCTTTAGTTCTTCAATAGACCCCATTTCCACAAACAATTACAGTGTGTACGCACCTGTCGCGGCTTCCAGCGGAGATGTTGAAAAGGTGATTGGCAGCTCCATCAGCACAGGCCTTTAACAGCGCTGCACACAGAAACATCAACGCATTATGAGGCACGCTGGGACATTTGGTAAAGACATGCATTAGAACTGAACATCGCTATGGTTACAAACTGTTCTCGTTTCCATCCATTTTGGTGCGCCCTAATCTGCTGCATGCAGGTATAGCTCCGACAGGTGTAATTTTCTCCTCATATCTAAATAACACCATGCCACTGGCCCTTCAAATAGTTTTCACAAAGCTTCACCGCTGACATGAAACACAATCTCTATTTCTTTAAAGCCAAATTATACCAAAACACTGCATCACATCCGAGACTGCCTCCTAATCTTTTTGAGGAACGCACTGCTTAGTTTTACACCATTCTCATTAAGAGACTCATGACAACTAATTTTACAAATGCTTCTGTAACCTCCAAGTTGTTAGAGCTCCGTAATTGAACTTCAGGGCCGGATTTATTTGGCAATTTTTAAGAGTACAACATGTTAAAGGCTAAATAAAAGAGCACTTTCCCTAACTTTAAGAAGGCAAAAACAACAAAGCAATTAAACGGCGCGCATCAAACAGTTTTTCAAGTTCTCTCCAAATGAGATGCAAAGTATTTGTTAATATATGCACTTTTGTGGCCTCTATTCTATTCAAATTGAGACGAAAGCTTATTTTAAGAGCTCTTTCCTGTGTGCAGCTGGAGAGGTGCAAGGGGAGATGACTTCAAAGAACAAGCTGCCTGGTTTTCTTTAAAAAGCATTCAAGGTCTTTGCAAAATAGACAAGGAATGTGTCTCAACCCGAGTTTCTCTGACCCTCACTATCACAGACTATAACATACCACACAAAGGAAAAGCAGCAACATTATTTCTAGTCTTTGGAAAACAGGTATAAGACAAATAAACAGATGTCTTGTTTTATTACAGGAAATGTGTGAAAAAACCTCTTCAAGAAGGCGGACATGTATTTCAGTTGTTTATCAGAACAGAAGACGACTGGGTTCATTTCACATCAATATGATTCACTTCACCAGCATCATGCTGAGACTGTCTGACCGTTTACTTCTGCCAGGCACATTATGTTGCTTTGAACAGTCATTGTATAGACACAATGTTGATTTGTATAAGGGATGGATTCTTGCATTTCTCATCTGTTGATTTAAGCTTCAGCAAAGTAAGGATCAATGTTCTTTCAGGACTTTCGGGAAGTTTCCAACTGAAAACAAAAATCTGAAAAACAAATTTTTCTTTAGTCAATATAATTCAATACCAAATAAGACATAGTATGCTTTTCTCAAGTATTTTGTGTGAAACTTAAAATCAAACATAGATCAGTATTGTGGTTTACAATGTCTAATTAGTATCTAAGTGGCTAAATAGGTTTGCGAAAAACGTTCTGATCACTACTTAAGAAAATTAGTGTCATTTTCAAATGAACTAAAAATAACCAGAACTACGTGAGTATCTGCTTTCTTGATGTGAAATAAAAACTGCTGTGAAAACTGAGTTGTTTAGAATGCCTTTATGGACTATTTTTCATTTCAATATGATTTCAATGAACAGCCTCACTACAAGCAGCAGCTCTGAGCGCTGTCGCTTGGGACAGGGGTTGGCATCCTGGCTCCAGTCTCACCCTTTCAATTTCTGGCCAATCTGACTGATAAAGGACTGGGCAAAGGACTACATATGCATGGGACAGATTAGAGTTCATAAAGCTGAAATTATGGAGAGCCACTGGTAAATATGTAACAACAACCAACATATCGTGATATTATATCATCAAAAGTCTCACACTAATATTGTGGGCAGTCACAATATATCGAACTACAAGTCTCTTAAAAGTTTAATAGTAATAAATTGGAATCACCATAAATTAATAGTAATAGTGCTTCCATTGTCTCTCTTTGTGAGTTTAATGACTTTCTTATTCTGTAAAGCCCTATGAAATATTTTGTGTACAAATTGTGCTATACAAATAAACTTGCCTTGCCATAGTGCAGCAAAACAGGAACTACATAGACCATGATCCTTTTTGTTGTCAGTGCAGACTATGTGAAGAAATAACAGACTTTGAGAAGAAATAACTGCACTTTTAAATCTTAATTCTTCATATTATGACAGTACCAAAGGTTTTTCAAGAGTTTTAAAAGGAAGAAGTATCATTGCAAAACATTGTAAAAAATTATGTATCAAGGGATTTTGGTATCGTCACATAGTGACTGGAGCGAGACATCAGGACTGTGCGTGGTCTTGCACACAAGTCTGACAGTGACCGACCCAAAATGCCTCAGGCCACCAGGAAAACTCCCGGAGCTCCAACGCCAGTCCAGTCCTGAATATAAATATGAGGGAATGCAGTTGTAACATGACTAAAAGCTCATAAAAGTCAATTTTGCATAACATGTCCCCCTTATTTCCAGAAAGCGTAACCAACAACTTCAGAACTTAAAAAAAAAGGAGTACATCCTCACCTAGTAAAAAACTCACTACCCTATAAACATAATGGGGCAAGGCAGAAACAATTTCACTGAGGTAAAAAAAATAAAAAATTGTCACTAGTTTTAACCACTTTTTTAAACCTTTTATTTATTGTTTAAAAGTGGATTTGTGACATTTTTGACCCAAATCACAAGTAAGTACAGAGAAGTGGGCGGAGAAAACTGAAATTTTCTGAACATCTAAGTCTTGAATGCAGGACAATCCAGAATTATCAATCAATACTTTCAATCAAAATACAACTTTGGGTAAGTTTATGATGAAGGAGCACTGGTGTAACATGGCTTATGAAAGTTGAGTTTTCATAATATATCCTCTTTAAGAACATCAGATCACATATCATTGACCTACATCTTCTAAAAACCTTAAATTTTGAACACCTGCTTATCCAAGTTACATGAGATAATCGTTCAGTCCCATAAAAGGGGGCATTTTCCTCAGTGTGCCCATGGGCGAGCACTTAAAATGTCATAAAACGATGGAAAGATGTAAATAAAAGAGTTATACCAGGAGCTCTCATATTCAGGAGCTACACCACCTGCTGTCTGTGTAACGTCTGCAGATGATTAGAATGTAAATGACTCATTATCTCCCGCCTCAGTGCAAAAGCTGACAAAACTTTTCACAGGGAAACTTCTCCACACAGACACAGGCTCCTCTTTAAGCTGTGCATTGACAGACTGAGGAGCTATCGGTGATGATCTGAGTCTAAACAAAAGTGAAAACAAAAATATCCAGGTAGGAGGGTTGTGTAACTTTGCTCTGTCAATCTTATTGTCAGTGTTTGGATACAGCAAGACCAATAAAGGCACAGGTGATGTAATTGAGGGATGCCATATAAAGCTTCCAGTGAATCTCAACACTTTTGTCATTCTTTGAAGAAAATAAGCAAATATACTAAGAACAGCCTTATATCTACTACAATCGTGAACGTTTCAAGCTTGGGTGAATGATGAAAATACTACACTGGACAAGCATCTGGCAGTAACCCCATGTAATATAGCGATGCACTGATCCAGCTTTTTCAGTTCAGATAACGATTTCGATACTATAGCTGTAAGTGTCTGTCGATACTCAGTTGGTACCAGAGTAGAGACTGATCATAGCATGTATTTCCTTTAAAACTAAAATAAAATGAGACAAAACTGATCCAAATTTGTTATGTAGTTTCTCATGAAACCACAGAACAGCTTTATAAAAATACGATTAGATTTTTTCTACTTTTCTACACTTTCATTACATCAATTTAAATGTCCAATGTTTGTTTTTTATTTTTTAGGCCAGTATCAATACAATACCAGAATCGTATTGCTGCATCCCTAATGTAACATTAACATGCAAATCATTGTACAATATGATGCTGTGGAGAAAAAAAGCCATTACACAACAACTGCACCCTGAACAACGACTATAAAATATGATTAACTATTAATTTCTTTTTATATTGTTCAAACCTGCATGATTGACATTCCTTTAACATTTTTAAGGGCTGTGCAACTAATCAAATTTCAGTCATTTATAATCTTCAATAATTAGGTTGAGTTTAATCATAATAATAATCATAATGGAAAAGTGCCATTTTAAAAAATTGAGCTAAAAATATGAGAAAAAATTATGCATTTTTTGTGACATTGCTCAGGCCATATATTCTAAATAATATTCCTGTCTATTTTTTGTCCTGCTTCCCGCCTCCTTCAGCAGTCCAGGTAAAGCCTCACAGTTGAGAAAGACATAAATATATGGAGAGGTGTCTTCAGCTGGTGACAGTGTGATGTGACAGGAGGCGAGCGGGGACGGCCGCCACAGTCAGAGGAGATGACCTTGTAAATAAACCCTCCATCATAATCCTACCCTGCGGCCGCTGCTACCACTTGTCCTGTCTCTCACTCCTCTGTGACAGATACAGCCACTATAGTGCACCAGCCCCAAACCTGCCATTTCACATCACATTTTTAATCATCCCCGCCGCATGGTTATGTTCAAATACTGGATCCTGATTGGCCGTTTTGGGAGGCTGCATTAATACCTGTCATAGTGGAGAGCTATTGAGGCAGAGGTCACGCGGTCAAAGGGAGCAATGAAATGATTATTATCCTTATTACGATGCCTCCATAGCCTCCACTACCATTTATTACTACACCTCTGGGTCTCCATCCATAAGTCAACCCCTGTCCATGGGGCCCCGGCTCTATCCGGCTGTCTTGACTGATGTATTGGACTGATTTCAGACATGCTTTATTGATCGGTTTAAGGCCAGCGCACACTACAAGATTTTTCAGTCTTTAACGATTTTTAAATGTGCAACAAAACATGCACACCACAGACACAAGGAGAATCTTATGAGATTTTAAACCTTCGATTTCAAAGACTGCAGCGGGACATGGCTGCGTACCACAGGCTACAAAGCTGTGAGTGCACCTTGCATCAGCTGTTTCCTGTCTACAGTAAAACGACTTGCTTTGAAACTCTTAAATGTTCAAATGATCAGAGCACTGCACTGCTAGTTTAGATACAAGTCCAAACTGTGTTATTATCATTTGTGAGATGTGGTGCAATATTTCAGATGCACAGTTTTTAATGCACAGGAGGCTGGCAATAAAGCACAGGGGAAGAAGAGTCACTATGGGTAATCTGCAGCTTCACATTGATCCACGCGCTGTGTGGATGTAAACAGACACATGTGGGGAACTACTCTCGCCTTTTTACTTTTAAAGAACCCTTCAAACTGGTTTAATAGCACCGTTTTTGTACAGGTTAACATTATTTGCAGAGGACAAATTCTGTGGACAACTTTAAAAGATGAGTGATGAAGTCTTCTCATTATTTCTTGAGTTTGTACCTTGTGTCTCTGTCCGTCCCTCCTCTGACGCTCTGTTTTATTGGCTGTTGCCGTAGTGTTGCTGATGTTTGGTGGTTACGATCTGACACACACACGAGGAGTGCCGCGTCTTCAAAACTGTACACAAAGACACTAATTCGGGTCACGTCTCCCCGAACTCGGGGAGAAGCAAATTGCAGCCAAAATCAAGCAAATTCTCCTGTAGTGTTTGCGGGCCTTTAGTTTTAGCTTCTAACCTTATAAGGGTAAAGGCAATTGATTAGAATATAATCTATATTCAAAAAAGTAATTAATATAACCGGACAAGTGTGAGAAGGGTAGAGTTGAAGTCGCATCACAATATGGCATTTAAATTAATATATACCAGGACTCACATTTAGCTCCATTATCAGTTTAAGTGTGTTAAAAAGTTAATTGGTTTTGAATTAAGACTAATTAAAGACAAGTTAACTTGTACTTTAACCCTAACTCCGAACCTAAACCCTAATTAAGTAGTTATTATGAAGTGGTACTGTTTGATGTCAAAAACAACAAATGAATAGCACACACCAAAAATTCATTTAAATCTTATGATTTTGCACTAATTAAATTGCTTTATTTAAATGCTAATTAAAAAAGAAAAATGAAAAGCAACTATGTCTCCATGACTGGGAATAGCTAACATCAATTGTATTAAGGCTGATTAGACATTTGTTTTGTATGCAAGATTATTTCAAGCATACAAATTAATGTCATGATTAACTTGTATGGCACGCATCTCTGATATTCTGGTAATACATTTCTCTTTTGTGCAGGACTATTTATCAAAATTTACTCTTGTGAGCTTTGAGCCACGTTTGTTACCTCCTCAATTACATATCTAAAGTTGGGTTTTGTTGTTAAGGCCTGGAATAATGTTTCACACAAACAGACCTGGAGTTGTGTTTTGTTTCATTCCCAGATGTTTTACACTCAAATCCTGCATGTTTAGGCTGAGTCTTCTCTGAAACAGAAAACACACTGTTCCACCTTGTGATGTCATGCCGTAATACAGGAAGTGCTCCGCTGTGTTTTTAAACCCATATACCTTAAAGAATTTGGTTAATTTCAGGCCTGGAATTGCTAATCTCTACTGAACTAAAAGTAAAAGACAGCCGCTAACTAGAACAGAGCACTTTGAGTTTTGAAGATGTAGACACATTAATAATAAAGGGGTTATTCAAACATCTGTGAATGCAACAACACATTCCAGGTATATTTTGGAGGAGGTAACATTATAACATCACAAGAATGATTTTTGTGCAATATGGGATCTTTAACCAAGCATGTATCTGTGACATTCTGATAATACATTTGTTCATTTGTCTATTGTGCGGGACTATTTGCTTTGTACGTGCCTCCTCCACACAGCCACACAGAGCTTGATTGCAGACAGACACTTGACTGGCTAATGGCTGATGTTCACAAACTTACATTTTAGCAGCTGCTATAGATCAACATGATGAGACTTGGCACTTGAGGAGAACAGTGAATTCTTTGGAGCCATTGTTGATTACGTTATTGAACTGCCAGCTTGTGTTGCATGTAAGTAAGTAAATGGCTGATTGACTGTGGTGTTGATTGAGCTCGTCGTGGGCTGCCTGTTTGAGCGAGTGGGAGCCAGATTGAGCAGCACACCTGTGAATATCTTTGATCAGAGATTCCCGTCGCTGTGGCTGTCCCAGAGGTGATCACGGGGGCCCAGGGGTAGAGGCACGTACGCAGGCTGGCTGGGGTGGAAGTCTGGGTGGGGGGAGTCCTGGCTTATGTCTCCAGGTGGGATAAGCATCTGGAGACGGGGGAAAGTGTTCGCTATCACCATGGTGGTTCTAAGTTGACATCTGCTATTCCCCAAAACAAGATTAAATATATATTGGCAGGGAAATAGTGGATAGGCACATGTGCATAGTGAAAATTATAATTAAATGATGTATTACGTAGCCCAACTTTTCTTGGAGAGTTTTCTACCTGCTTGTCTTGTTTAGATTGGAATATCCCACAGTATAGCTTAAAACCTTAAAATCAATGTTCTTAAAGGTCCTATATGGCACAAAATTGATTCTTGTGAGCTTTAAACCACATTATAATCTTGTTACTTCCTTGACAACTTTCCCAGATTTGTGTTTTGTTTCATTTTCACATGTTTGAGTAACCTTTTTTTATTCGTCTGTTCTGTCTACTCAAAATTCTCTGTTCCACCTTGTGCTGTCATCCAGTGGTAGTTTTCAAGTTAACAGCCATCTTTGACCTTCTGTTCACTAGAGACTGGCAATTTCAGGGCTAAAATTATCCAAATAATTCTAGTGAAGGTTTAAAAACACACTGCACCTCCCATATTACCACATATGAAGGTGGAACAGAGTGTTTTCTGTTTGAGAGAAAAACACAGCCCAACTATGCAAGATACATGTGTTAAATATGTATGAATGGAACAAAAACAAAATCCTGTTATGTTTTGATGAGGAAACTACATTATAACAGAGATCAAAAAGTAGTGTAATATGTGCCATTTGAAACCACTGCTATTGCATGTCCTGTTACACCAACTTCGGACCTGTGCGGGTACAGGTCCGGGGGAGGTGCTGGTCTGTGGCAAGAATCTGCAAGAACTCTATTTTTGCCTTCTGCCTTGGTCAAACCACAGCACAATATAGTAGTAAGTAACTTGCTCAAAAAATGTGCTGAACTGCACTAAGGCCAGATAGTTTCACAGAAAGTAATTTTGTCAGACGAACTGTCATGATAATGATTCAATCTCTTTAGCTCACGTTTTCACAAAATCACTCAGGTAATAAATGTAATAAATGACTTTGAAGGCAAAAATGTGGAAATCCACCCAATGTTGTTTACATCATCAAAAATGCCCTATTCATCTGCTATCATCATCTTGTCAAAACTTTCTTCCGGTCCCGTGTGCATTATAGCCAAGAGCAAAACCAATCATCAAAGCTCCTCCATTTCACACACTCACAACACACTATTTCTTATGACACATCAAACCTCCCAAATTCTCTCTGGAACCTGTTTTTCCCTATGTTTCCTTATCTAAAAGTGTTCAGATCTGTCAGTATCAGGCCTGAACCAACCGTCACACTACATTTCATCCATGCGTTTATCTCACATGCAGTAGAGGCGCTGGGCCGGGCAACTCGATCCAATGCTGGCGATGCACTTTTGCTACTCTTTCTCCCTCCGACGTGAAAATACTGAACGGGATATACATTTCACTTTATTAATAAAACATGTATTCCCCTCTGCACTGATGTTATTGTTGTACTACATGGTTAACAGAAAAACAGGGATATTAAACTCATAGCAATTTGTACAATCCACAAAGGCCGGAAAATCTATTACAGGTATTACGGGCAGATGGTTTTCTTTAATAAAATTGCATTATTTTAAGTCTTTTCCAGTACTGTGCAGCCAAAGGATTTATCTCAGGTCAGCAGACAGCTTTCTGTGTTTTTTCAGATAGGATAATTACATTGTGTGAAGTTAGACTCTCTCCAAAGGTCTTTAAAAGAAAGTGTGTCCGGGCGTGTGGCTGAGGGGCTGCCGTGCCTCCTGGTATTTGCTGTGATGATAAGCACATCAAAGAGCTGCTTCGTTAAAATTCAATCTGATCTGCTTTTAATTAGACTTTACCTTCAAAGTTTTAGAGACTTTTGTGTCTGATACGATAATACCAAAATAGAGCAATTGACTTTTATAGTGTGGTTCAAAAGTCTATACATTATATGAAATAGTATGGGTACAAATGTGTATTGAAGAAATATGCAAAGAAAAAAATATATATAAAGCTTATATCTCTAGCTCTACTTCAACTGTAAAAATCAACTCTCAAATTAGACTTTTTAGAAACCTGAATTTAATATTGCTGTTTCTTTTCTATTTTATGTAGATATGTGCTAAAATGTGCAAAAATGGGCTGAGGTTGACAAAATATTCAAGAGAAATCAATACTAAAACTAGAATTAAAACTAGATACTCATTTGAAAAGTATTGATACTAATCCTACAGTCTTGACCTATATCAAAACCAGAAGACAGAACCAGAAACATAAAGAAACTACTGTTATTCTGTGTTCTAAATTACATTCTATAAGACCATTTTTATTATCATTGTTGAACTCAAGTTTTAGTATCATGACAACTCGAGCTCATATACTGTCCTCCTGGCCGATATTGTTATGAGACTCCCAGACTGGCCATGCAGCGGTCTGTTGTCCACCGGTTTGTTTGTATCGACCTCATCGCTCCCCTGCTGTGCCGAGTGGACTCTTCCTCCAACTGCATGTTATTTACCAGCCAATTATCTTCAGTCAACCAAAGGACACTTCAATGAGGCTCGCTGGAGTGACTGCACCTGCTACCTGCTGCTAAGTGTGTTTTCACCAACACAAAATGTCACTGTTAAAAGCAATTTGCACTGTGAATATGGTAAGTGGCCTGGCCCTGGACAGCTGTAATTATAAGCTTTATACGGCTAAAAGATGTATAGAAAAATAATAGCAAGAAATGGACAGGCTGAAATGGACCTAAAACCACCCATTAGTGTGTTGAATAAAACATACTGAAGTTCAAGCTAAGAAACCAAGGATTAGAAAAGTGACACAGCGTAACTTTTCTGGTGGTGGGTTTGCAAATGCTTTTCTTTATAGATATTATTATGTTATGTTTCACAGTATGCTTTCATATCATTTATTCCAGTTCCATCTCCCCACAGTTTTGATCTGTAACTTGACTTAACATCACCTGCAGCTCGTCTCAGTGAAGTTTAATGTGATGCTGTGGAACATACTGGGAAAAGCAATAATATCTCCATATCTCCATGAAGACAAGCAGGTGGTGGACCCTCCATCTGAATTTTACATGAAGCCCTTTACTCTGTACGTGTCATTGTAGTTCATTTGAAAATATCAGAAAGTACAACATGCACATCTCTTCATTTTATAAACCTTTAAAAGAGAACATGTGTATCAGTATCTGGTTCATAGTTCAGTGCTTTGTTTGTTCATTCTGTTTTTCAGTCTCTGAGTTATTCTCCTTTTCCTTCTTTCACTCATGAGCAGCCATGTTTGTTTTGACACAAAATGATTTCTCAGATTTCAGATTTTTGACAGAACGTTCCAGTCTCTTCTCATTTCATTTTACATGTATGGCAAGAGTTTTTGAACCAAGTAAATCAGCAATAGTCCAAACTGAAGTGTAACTTTGGGAAGCCGTTTATGGGAAACATGTACCTTTATTCCATAAGATTTGCAGGTAGTCCTTATCAATGGGCTGGTTGAGAATAATCAGGCAAATCTTCTGTTTACCTGCAAAGACAACAGAGAAAAAATTATAATGAGGCACAATGATAACTGAGGCACAGAGGGTTCCAAATTACAAAACAGATAATACTTAGAGAAGCACACGGCCTGCCCAGGGGAATGAGTTAGGCTCAGAACCAGAAAAGGCTAAAATGCCATTATTAGTGAATGTAAATAGGTGCTTCAGCAATACAGTGCAACATAAAACAATAAATAATAGCAGACAAAAGTATCATTTAGATTTAGTATGAGCTCAATATATGCTGCCTAATTAAATATCAATTTGACTATTTAAAGGGCCAATATCACACAATTTCATGATTTATATTATAATCTTCCCTCCTGTGGGCTCACCACCTGCAGAGGGGTTCATAGGGTGTGGGTCTGGTGCATAGTGTAATGGGCAGCGTGCTGCCCCCGCGACCCAGCCGGATTAAGCGGGAGAAGATGGATGGATGGATGGATGGATGGATATTATAATATTGTTTTCTCATCCAAAACATACCTTGAGCTGTATTTTGTTTCACACATGTTTAACACACAAACCCTTCTTAGTTATGCTTTGTTCTTCTCTCAATTAGAAAACACTCTTGTGATGTGATGCAGTAATACAGGAAGAAACAACTTTTTTTTTTTT
>KN491145.1:0-14912 GCA_000787155.1 Scartelaos histophorus | reverse complement strand
TTCCCCCTCATGACATCACATCAAGGTGGAACACAGCATTTCGAGCCTTGAAGACAGACTACAAATAAAGGTTTACTCAAATGTGGCTGAATGAAACAAAACACCATATCAGGTGTGTTTTTTAAGAGGTAAACTCATTATAAAATTGCTTAAAGCTCACAAGAGTACATTTTGAATAATATATATGGAAGAATAAATGTGCCAGAAGTTTTGAATTAGAATATTTCATTACGAATTAAATAAATTGAATAAAAAAATTGATGAAATGGAAATAATTGGGGGAAAAAGCATAAACATGTGATAGATGATTTTACATTATTTTTCAGGATCTTTAATTCAGACTGACAAAATTCAAGTTGAGAAATTCAGATCGAAAAAAGGTCAAGTTGAGAAATTCAGATCGAAAAAAGTTCAAGTTGAGAAATTCAGATTTAAAAAAAACTCAAGTTGCCAAACCAATGAAAACATAAACCAATAAATCATAAGAAACAGTCATTTTAAAAAATACTTCCCGCTTTGATGTTCATGGTGTGTAAATGTTGTCTTCTTCTTTTTTTGGCCTAAATGAGATGGTGCCCCATGGTGTTAGCAAGTGTGTGGTGAACTTTGACCAACTTGAATTTTGTCTGAATTAAAGATGCTGAAAAGTAACATAAAATCATACTCACCTATCACATGTTAATGCTTTTTTCATTTATTTCCAACTATTTTTTATTCAAGTTATTTCATTCATCATGAAATATTCTAATTCAAAACTTCTAATCCTTCCATAAATATAGGACCTTTAAAAATAAGCAATGGAGATTAGATGTGTAATTCAGGCACCAAACTCTGGTGTTACTTTCAGTGCCCTTTTGTGTAAGTGTGCCATCAAAATCTCTCAGGCTAATTTTAATACATTGACCTTGGACATGTGCAGCCGCTACAGTTGGCGACAAAAGCACCAAAACCCTTGTGAAAATGACATGGAAAATAACCTGTCATCCTATAGCCCTCATGATCGCACGCCTTTTGTTTTTGCTGTCAGCGGCACCTCCATGCGTCACTGTCAAGCCCATGTCCCAGGGTGCATCATTTCACAAATCTATTTCGCTCCCTCTTTCAACCCCCCATCCATCTTGCTCTTAGCTTTTCTCTTTTTGCTCGGCTGCTAATGCAAATCCCCTGACTAATACTTTAGAATTGTCATTTTTCTATCTGCGGGAGTTGTGGAAAAAAACATAATGGAAAACTCGGCATTGGCGAAGTAAAAAACACAGCGGCAACAAAAGCCTTAATGGACCAAAGACTAAAGCCGGAGATGCTTTCCTTTCGCCTGCACACGGCAATTTGATTTCATGCTGATTTATCGCTCCTATCTCTATCCTTATGAATGATTGATAATCCATTTCTAAAAGATGTTGGCAAGTCAAAATGGCATACGCTACTTTAAAAACACTTTATAATTCCTTTCCGATGTGCTCCTCTAAACTGTGTTTATGCAAATGTCTAATCAGCATGGTACATTTAAAACAGGCTTGTAGCAGTTCTGACACATTAGAAATATTGTAGAAGGCCAAAAAAGCAACAGTGTGCAGTTCTCGCAGTAATATGTGGTGCATCTTTTGAGGAGGGAAGTTTAGCGAGGCTTGGCTCTGAAAGTGCATAAAATATTGGCCCGCATGGTGGCGACTTTGTTGCTTCAGTGAGCTTGATGTTGTTAAAAAGTTCACATCACTGGAAGGTCACTTCTAATGTGAAAGTCAACCCCAGCTGCGTGTGGTAAAAGCACAGGGAGGGAAGAAGGGGACAAGGAGGAGACACAAAGGGAAGGAAACGAGGGAGCAGGCAAAGGAGGAGGAGATTTGTCAGTCTTGTCTCTTAATTGGCCGGAGGTGTACGCAGAACAAAAGACACAGCCAACCAGCCGTGACTCCTCAGATAGCCCTTTGCCATCTCTCCACTCACCTGCCCCCACCCCACACACAAGCATTAGGTACTTGAGAAGCACGAGCGGCTTTATACTGCGTTCCGCTCAAAGAAATGTCACCTTGGGGACTGTGTTTAAAGAGCCAGACAGCAAAAATACCACAAACACGCACTTAGATCCAGAGTCACGGGTTGGGTACAAGTTAGGGGCAACTTAAGCAGAAAATGTGAGTCTTTAAGAGGTCATCTGTACATCTACTGGGAATAATTACCGGTCAGGGAATTACGAGAGAATTGACTGATTCGATTCTTAAATTGTCCTTAATCCATCTACTATCCTGCCTGATAAGATAAAATAAGATAATCCTTTTATTTTCTCTCATGGGGGAAATGTGCCTTGAGACAGAGGATCACACGTGTTAACACAGAGAAAAGACATCACAGCAACATAAGCTCAGACAAACAAGATCCACCACTAAACATAAAGTGAGTAAACGTTAAGTATATATACACCATCAGGGACCTTTATGTCACTCTATACAGGCAAGCACTTCAGTCCTTCAGTACGTTCTATTAGTAATCGCACATTCATAAGCCGATGTGCTTTTCTGAGATTTTCTGAGATATCCTGGTATTCTAATGTTCTGAGGATTACGTATAATGAACTATACAGTCTTAAAAAAGGATTCAGAGTGACATTCATGTATTTAATTATTTATTGATTTTCATAACTTTTTTGAAATCGGTTTATTTCAATTTGTTAGATATTAGACTTCTATAACTTCATGGTAATTTACTGGTTTGCATCGACTTAAGTCAATAGCTGAACTGTAGGCTCCTTGTGTTGATTTTTCCTCTCATTTGTCACCAGCCTGCGCACATTCCTGGAAAAGGCATTTATAATTAAGATGTTAGAATTTAAAATGCCAACTGTGCACACCGGGGATCTAAACATGCAGACATCCAGGGGCTGTTTTTACACGCTGTATCTAGAGTCTAGATAAGCATTTTCTGCAGACGATTCACATTAAAGAAGCCATATAAACATCGTCTGAAAGGAGTGAAGGCACAACTCTCAACACTGGGGTTTAGATTTTGTTCTTCAAGTGCACGAGGAGGTGGACAGCTCAGATCATCTCTTCGTCACGTCACCTGTTGAGTTAGGAACTAAGAATGTTCCTGAAAACTGTTGCAGAAAACTGAGTAGAAATAACAAGCAAATCTGTCAAGGTCTGAAATTGATTAGTGGTAAGAAACATGTGATTCAAGAGGGTTTGTTTAGGTGGTCCAATAGACAATAGCTCAACTGGAAAAATAAGCAGACTTTACTACGAAGGAGTTGGTCAGAATTTTATACAAAAGACAGCTCTTTTATTAAAGTTTCACTGAATTACGCCATCTGCTTGGCTCTATTGGCCAGTTCATAATATGTCCTTAAGTATATGTATCTAGCATTCATTTAATTGCATGTGCTTTTAGTAACAATTGCAGGGGTTTTTTTGTTTGTTTTTAGGGCCACGACCCGATGATGTTATCATATGGTGCAATTTATGTACGTGTAGCATAACAGAGCGTGGAAATAGAGGACCGGCAGTGGGGGATGGGCACGGCGGATTTTGAGGCCTGGGGAGCGCACAGTCCTTTACAGTTTATCGTATGAAAAACAGCCAAGTCGGATGACAGCTTCAATGAGTAGTTTCAGTAATGTGCAGTAATGGCGTGTTGGTAATGGTAACGGCTTCATAATGATAGAAAAAGTAATTCGTTAGATTGCCCATTACTGAAAAAAGTCACGCTGTTAGTCCCATCATTGCTCCTGGAAAACTGACTACCTGTCAGGCAGGCCTCAGTACGTGCAACCCTTTCTGATACTCTGGTCAATAATGTAGGAGCTCCCCAGGGTACAGTCCTGTCACAGTTTCTGTTCACTCTGTGCAACTCTGACTTCTAGAAGAGCTCCGGGTCCTGCCACTTGCAGAAGTTCTCTGATGACTCTGCAGTGGTGGGGTGTATCAGAGATGGACAGGAGCTGGAGTACAGGACACTGATCGCAAATTTTGTGGAGTGATCCCAGGCAAACCATCTGCTCCTGAACACTGATAAGATCAAGGAACTGGTGACTGACTTCAGGAGAAAGAGGACATCAGGGGAGCCTCTCATCATCCAGGGCCATGACGTGGAAATGGTGGCTATTCACATGGACTGCTATGTTCAGGCTGGACTGGAGTTACAACAGTGATGCTATGTACAAGAAGGGCATGAGTAGACTCTACTTCCTGAGAAAGCTCATGTCTTTTAATGTGTGCAGCAAGTTACTGGAGATCTTCTACCAGTCTGTGGTCACCAGCACCCTAGACTTTGCTGTGGTTTACGAGGGGTGCAGCACCGGTAAAAGGGACCTTGGGTGGATTGACAAATTGATCTATAAAGATGGTCATGTGATCGGCTGATGAGACATTTGTTATTGTGAGGGACAAGAGGACACTGGACAAACTATAGACTTTATAGTCATTCTCAAATAGCACACCTCTGGGGAAACATGCCGTACTAGAATAAAGTGTGATTGCACATCCACTACAGTAGTTGGTAGTGACGCTTTCATTGTCAGAGTATTAGAGCTATAGTGTTGGGTTTTTGCAGCGAGCACACGCACACAGCACAGAGCAGGAGATATGAAGTACAGTGAACAAACTGTATTTAAAACGAATGTAGCGCATGGCTTCACTGTGACTATGGTGGGAAACAAGGAAAGACTGCGGTCAACATTTTTAGGCACAGTAAACACAGCGGCCAGCATGAAGCTAAATAAACTATAACATGGACATCATCTTTAATAATGAGGATAACCTCATGTTGCAGGTGAGCACAGAGTGGAAAACAGACGGACACATCCTGTGTGTCCCGGGAGTTGCTTTGGAGATGCAACTAAAATGTTTGCTCTCATATGTAGACTACTCTGCCAAGAACTGTATAACAACTCACACTTATGTAAGAGATAAGTCTGTGTTTCTGTCGATCTTATCACCTTTGCACTGTTTTCTTATGACTTCTTGTGAAACTGTGAAATACTGTATTTATATTACAATATTTGTTTTTTACATACTGTACATATATTTATACAATTTTTGTCTTGATTGATACCAGTCTGTTGATATTTTATATTGCTACTTATTTAGAAGTTTATTACAACTGTTATTTTATTTTTTTACTCTGTTATCTTATTGTAATATAATGTGATATGTGAGCTACTGTGTCAAGTCATTTCTTTTTGGATCAATAAAATCTGTCTAAGTCTAGGTCTAAGTCTAAAGACAGACCTGCATTGCTTACTAACACACAGACTACTTGAGAAGTGCTGCTGTCAGCCTCCAATCACAATGAGTGTCTCCAACTGATGCTGCCCTTTGTGCTGTATTGATTTGTGCATTGTACAAGCTCTGGAAATCACAGCACCCCATGTTCCTCTAGACATGTTCACAAATGCCAAGCAAATACTCAAGGTGCAATTACAGTTTTTCCCTTTTCATTTGTACAAACACTAAACCTGTGTGCAAAGTAAAATGAGCAAAAATATACAAGTTATTTATACATGATGAATGGTAAAGACAAGAACCACTTCTACTTTTTTGTTGTCAGATTTTTTGATTAAAGCTAATTAAATGTCAGTATATAATTAAGTCAAGGATGGTACTTGCAATAAATTAGCATAAGAAGATTTTAAAGACAAACATTTTAAGTCAAAAGTGTGCAAAGGAGAGTCTTAATTATTTTTTTTTGTTGAGGAAACAGAATTATAACATAGATTAGAAAATAGTATAATATGGGTTCTTTAAGCAATAATTTTTATGTAGCACAAGGTCAAACTGAGAACACCCCTGTCCTCCCCGCAAATCCAAATAAAGATATATGAGTGGTGAAGATGTTTATAGTTTTGTGTTGCCTACATATTTGTTAGTCATTGTTATGTTAGAGACGTTATGTAATACAATATATTTAGAAGAATGCTTATGTAAAGAGCCCAAAGAGACAACACATAAAGCAGTGAATGAAGTGCTGTTCTGAAAGTGCTTGTGATTTGTTTTGGAGTTTTATTTCCCCAAAGACAATTTATGCGTGTCAGAGTGAGTGGGAGAAAGCAAAAGAGCAGACAAGTGTGACAGTGATGCGGCTACGAATATGTTTTGATAGAAGCGAATGTGCATCTTCTATGTCTGTTTTCCAGTTTTCTTTTAGTCTCGCGGGATGTACTGTAGTTGGTGTTTCTTTTTTTTTTTTTACCAGAGAATTTCAAGACATAGTGTGCTTAAGCGTGTGTGTTTTGGTGTTGGTTTCTGTTTGCACAAGGGTTGTTTGACAGACAGTACCTGAGGGGAGCAGGCAGTCCAAAGGCGTCAACTCTTCATCCATGGCCCAGATCTACGGGAGCCTGCTTTCAATCAGCAATCACACCTGGAAAAGAGGAGACACGCTGTTTCTACCATGATTTTGAGTCCACTTTGAAAAGCCTGTTCAGAAAAGTAAACAATATGCAATACAAAAATACAATAACCATTCAATTCCTGCATCTGGAATAAGCAATTGCAACCAGAACACCACAAGTTCATTGCTTACAATAACAGTTTAACTCATGAATGAATCAGTAGGTTCATATGAAAAAAATGTCAAATAAAGTGATTCAGTAACACACAGCCAAAAAGGACTTGATATGGGTAACAAATATCTATTTATTCATTGATCATTGATTATACATATAAAATATACACGTATTATAAAATATGATATGTGTCCTGCACCCCAAATCCATGCAAACTCTATGCAAAAGACAATGTATAAAATCTTTAAGCCAGTATTATAATGAAACAATAAATCTCATTGTGTAGGGTGGTTTTGTTTAGTGGATGAATGTCAGGAGTTGTTTTCATATGTTATGGTGTGTTTTTTTTTTTTTTTTTTTTTTAATGAATAGTCATGAACGTTTTAAACATGTTAATAAACAACAGAAGGAATGGTTGTTACTTTCTGCAAATGTTTCATATTATTGTATTCTGACAGTAGAATAAATGTTCGAATGCCACTGGTTAACTCAAATTCACTGATCATTATTATATGTTACAAGCACATTGGAATTTTCTATTTCTTACCTCTCGACGCTTCGGTAATATATATTAATGAATGATCTGTGGATCACATTGACTTAAAAGCTTCTACAAGTTGTGTGCATCTTCTTGCATAGCCTACAGTCTAGAAACGTGGTCTAACAGTTCCCACAGTACCCACAATCCAGCAACAGGATATACGTGGTTAAACTATGGACACATACACAGTCTATGGCTTTATGGTTTAAACATACACCAGGTCTGCATGATTAAGCAACAGCGCGTAAGCTGGACTTGTAGCCCCAAAGAGCATAAAACCAGCCATCCGTCCAACGTGCTGCTGTCTGTCAGAAGCAGCAGCAGCATCCATTGATTTTAGCCAACAAGATGCTAAGACGCTTCAATCCCCCAAAATACGCACCGAATTGGGACCTCGGTGCTCGCACAGTAATCCGATTATAAACTGTGTCATTTATGCATTTTTATGTATATAGTAATAATTAACAAAACTTAGAGCATCACGGGACTTCCGCCTTGAGCGCGCTTCAGCAGTGTAAACAGTAAACGAGAGCAGCGGAGGAGACTGAGCAGACTGAGAGGCAGCGCTGAAACCTATGGGGACCTCTAGAGGACACAAAGGGAACAGCGTCAACCACTTCTAATGATCTCATTGCTTTCATAAACATTTTATAGAGTAGAAATATAACAAACAAAATTTAAACTTGTCTAGTTTGCATTCACTGAAATACACATGATTTTATTGAAAAGAAAAAATTTAAATAAAAAAAATATTTCTATGAGTGGGCTCAAGATTCCAAACTTTGCCTGCTTATCTTTATGCAGACAGATACATTAAATGCCATGCTGTGGAATATTTCAGCCAAAGTAGCAACAGCTCCATGGAGATAAGCAGGTGATGGGTCCTCTACCAGAAAGGTTACATGGTGCACCTTGAAGTAAACGACTAACATGAAGTAACAGTGGTTTAAAACAGCAGCAGCTCTTTTACCTATGGAGAACATTTGGCTGGATTTCAGCTGGACAGTTCAGTTTTAGAGCCTTTTGTCTGTTATGCATCCCTTGGTGCTCAGAGCATTGTTTTGGCCGCAAGAGCAGCAAAGGAGAATACTATGTGTTCTGTAAGCTCTGCTGTATTAACACTGATGTGAGTTGCTGAGGTAAAGGTGCATTAGAGCCACATGTAGACACAGAATGCCACACAAATGCTTGTATGTTATTCAGATAAGCATTGCCCTAAAATGATGTTGTCTACATCATGTAGCCTATGTGTGCAATACATAATCATCTTTCTTGTCTTGAAATTGATGAGTAATAATAATAAATCTGATCATTATAATCATAATACTAATAATAGTATAGTATTATTAACCCAAACACTGGGTCAACATGTTGGGTCATTTCAAACCAAACAACTGGGTCAAACAGTATGAAAACAGACTCTTCAACTCACCTCAACTACTGCGTCAGAGAATCATCTGTTAAAGATATTTAAACATGTTTATCAGTTTATCTTTGTGATTGAATCCAAAACTTTACATAATTTCACCATTTTGTGCCAGTTAATGTTAATAAACTAAAGGTTTCTGCCTCCTAAGCCTCTACATGGCACAAGTAGTCAGCTCATCTTAACTGTTGGTAACTGTTAGTAAATGTTCATAACTGTCTCCTTAAATACATTAACATTATGTTTTTTTACTATGGATCTGAGTGTCTCTTAAAATTAAGAATCTACTTAATTTGGGTTTGATTGAATATTTCTCAATCTCTGTTTGTCACAGAGGAAGACTGTTTATGTGTGACCTCTGTGTTCTCCCCTCACTGTGGGTCAGATATATTTTATACATGATGCTGCACAGTCCAGCAGCTCTTTTATGAAGCCAGATATATCTGCACCTGTAAACGTGACCATTTCTCTCTCTGTTCTCTGCTCTCTGAATCTCCTTCAGACTCAAGCTCCAGAATAACTCAGCGCTCAGACGTCTGTTACTACAAGTTGTAAAAGTACAAACTACAAAATGGACAATTTAAATGAATATTTTACTGCTGAATTCATAATGTGCTGCTGTTCATGGTGTGAATGAAAATATTTATAAAAAAAATGTTTTAAATAAATGTTTGTCTGTGGTGGTCATCATTTACCTCATGCACTAAGTAGAAATAACCCAGCAGAGTAACAATACAACCCAGAGATGAGTAGGGGAAACAAAAAAATAAATAATTGGTTAAATTGATAACCTATTGGGTCACAATAATCCAGAGTTGTGTTGGTTCGAGTTATTTTTTTACACAGGTTGGGTTATTTTTAATCCAGCATTGTTTACTGGTATATACTTTTGTCAAGATCTTTATAGGTAATAATAAAAGTTTAAATGAAAGAGTTTGTTGCAGGTAATTTGGGAAGTCAGGGGTTTTACAGTCAGTACTCAGACTTGCCTGGCTACTTCTCTTTATTATCTTTTTATTTCCCCCCATTATTTATTAGGAATGTAGCAATAACCGAAATATTGTGCTGTCATATCGTCAGAGTTCTCACAAGAATATTGCAATATAAGTTTCTTTGATTAAATGCATTGTTTTATTGCAGCAACAGCTAAAAAATGAACTACCTTTGTTCCATTTCAATGCAAAAAACTAAGAAATAACTTAATTATTACTTTTCTGTCAATTTGAACTGTCAGACCAACAAGGCTTAAATTCTTTTAGAATCTCCACAATATCGCAACAAATACTGTATCGTTACATCCCTAATGTGTCATGTATTCTGGATACTTCTGCAGCGATTATCACTCATCAGATATTTTCATCTGTCTTCTTTTATTTTTTGTGCTGGCATAACATAATCATTAGGTATCATTTTGGACTTTTTATATTAAATTAGTGAAATGGAGCCTTAACATTCAAGCAATTAGCCGCTCCAGTGATTTCTCTGCTAGAAAATGTGCGCTGGGTCTCGCTGTGACACAAATCAAGTAGATCAAGCATAAACTTTTGAGCTGAGATATTTATTTCACACACCCGGCAGTGCTGAGGTTATGGCCTATGTATTATTTCAGAAACGTGGGAGTTACAGCAGAGAAGAAGGGAGGTTTTTTTATATATTCACTGTCAGGTTTTTTTTTGTACAGGTTGATTTAACTATTTATACAGACAGACCTTATATAAAATGTATAGACTGAAGGGTATATAAAACTTTTACTTTCACTGCAACCTTATTCTCCAGTCTCATTAAAGGTAATGTTATCTCTAAAAGGGAAAGGATATGAACAAACAAGAACAAGCAATGCCATCAAACAGTGTCTTTGTATTGCTTCGTTGTTTTTAGACATCTAATGGGTCGGAATCAATAATTTATACAGAACTGGAACAAGAATACACGCTGTCTTTGCTTTTTCCCACAACCACTTGCTCTGAAATGCAGGTACAACAATAGCTCAGAGGCCCCACTCAAGCACTAAGACATGTGGTGTCAGTGTAGCCTCTATTGAGACAACAGTAAATGAAAATAATGAATCAAAAGTGTCTGTTTTAAAAGTGACTGTCTTTCATCTAGAATTGATAGCTGTTTCAAGCCAAGGTTTTGACATTATTAGTTATTTAGTGTGCTTGGGAAATATTATAAATCACAATCAAATCCATTTTACTGTGCATAAAATATTAAGGTTTTGCATCCATAGCTTACATGGGTAATACTATTTTAGTGTATATTATTAAGCAGTGACGAAAAGAGTTAAAAATTGTCTACACAACCAATAGTAAATGTCTACAAATGTTCTCAGGTACTTAAGTGTTGCTGCTAATTTGTATTTAACAGTGTATTGTGGAACTTTTCTGGTCTGTCAAATGTTTTTTTTCATGGAGATGTTATTAGTTGGTCTGGAATATTTCACATTATGGTGATAAACCTTTCAGTCATCACTCAGACCAAATCAGACCTAGTTACAGGTCAAATCTATAGAGAGGCGACCCCGCTCATAGTCTTATATAAATATTTGTAAGCTATAAAACCACCAGTAATTCACTAATAAGCAAGCAATGTAAGCTGGAGCTGTTTAATGTCATACTGTGGAACATTTCAGGCAGAGCAATGACAATGAAAACAGCCAAAAAGTTACACAGTAAAGTAAAGGTATAATATCGACACCTTCCTAAAATAATTGCATAAGTCATTTTTTCAGGTTTTTCAGGAAACACAAAAAACAAAATTGAAATTATGGCATTTTTTGCCAAAGGAAAACTTAGGGAAAAAGTGACTTATGCGATTATTTTAGGAAGGTGACGATATGCCAAATACGTATGAAGTATGTTTGAAAAATATTACTCAAAGCAGTAATTAGTAGTTAGTTTTTATGAAATAGAAAAGGAGATAAAACCAAGGCACACTGGGATGCCGACTGTTAAACACTAAGGACAAAAAGGACAAAGACACACAGACTATTTACTTTTTTGTAGTACTATTACTTCCACATAAAAAGTACCAGACAGTCGTTCCACACCTGTTTTCTCTCACTGTGAATCCACTCTGGGGGGACCTTGAAACAAAATTCCTCTCATTATCACCCGCCTGTCTCCGTTATGTGGCCTTTACTCACATATATTCAATAACAAACCCGGGGAAAGAATGCCTGCTCGCCTCTGATTCTTATGAGACATCCATTCTGTGAGTATCAATTATAAATGCATGTATGATTCAATCCCAGGCTGAGTGCATTCTTCACCAGAGCAGGTTTTCACAAGGCCGTACCACCTCAATGTTAGATCATATCTGCCTCTCCCTCCTGCCCGCTCTCATTTATCAAACCACCTCTACTGCCACACTTTACTGTTTCCTTTGGTTCTTTGGCTACAGGTTATTTCAGAAACATAACTTACACTATTAAAACTTTGCAAATGAACTCTCTGTTTCTAATTGTTTCTGTTTCAATTATACTTCTGCATTTGCACCATAAAACATCTACATCATTATTGTTGTTTAAGCTTTTTTAAGAACTTTGGTCTCGCTTCAATATTCAGTATTTGATTGTTTGTTTGAATTACCTTGTGTGGGAAAAGTGCAGCATGAATGCATAAGTTTTGTCCTACTTCTGAATCCATTTGTATGCTAGGGAATACCACCCAGGGAATAGAGTTATATAGTCTAGACTCTTGTCACATATACCAAGTCTTTTCATTTACACTATTTGGCATTGATATCTAAGCTCATGTTCACTATGAAATGGTGCATTTCTCATTTGCATTTGACCCATCTTTTCAGAGCTGGAGCAATGGGCGCCACAGTGCAGCGCTTGGTGACCCATCTCCACATCTTAAACTAGGCTTGGTCATGGCTTTAACTGGAGGGTTATTATGCAAAATTGAATCAAAAGAAACCGTAAACTTTTCATGCATCTATTGGCTCTACTTGCAACTCTATCAAACCCATTTCTTCTACATTCAGTCCTTCCCATCTGTGCATGTTCTTATTTTTTGGACAAAAAATTCAGTAGACACAAGTGTGGCGCATTTAATGCACAGCTTGAACATCCTCACAGCTGGCAGATGGCTGTACACAAATACAGCCCGGCTCTCATCAGTTCGCCTTATTTCTCATGCTGCAGCTCCGGTGTATCAAGATCTCCTGCCAATAGCTTTTTAATGATATCTGTGTGGAATATGCAGTCTCCAGGCTTTTATGCCCATCCACGGTGTGCAGCTAATTGCCTTCATAATTTGAAACATAAGGAATGGCTGGGGTTTTTTTGGCAATTCCTCACCTGTGCCTGAGATGGAGAATTACTGTGAGGTTATGGACTATTAGGTTTAAAGAGAAGAGGAAGAAATGCTCAAGTAAACGTACTTATTTAAGCCTGCTCTTTTTGGACTATTTTGTTGAGACATTGTGGGACAAATGCAGGTTTACTTACTTTATTTGATCAATTTCTGCAATTACCAAAAGAAGGTACAAATTAGAATTAGGTACAAAAGATAATATCAAACGATGGATATTAAAGAAAGAACTAAAGAAACTAAAAATAGCCAAAACTGCCCTGTGCAATTGGTGCTATTTACAGTAATAACTTTGCACATTTACTGTACATTCGATTAAGTTTAAGAAAGGTAAAAGAAACACATACATGCAGTAAAATTACTAGTTAAGAGCGTTCTTTTTATCAACAATTTCAAACTATAGGGAAGTCCTCAACATTTTGCCTTCAACACTCGAAAAACACATTTGTAATCTAATTATAATTATAAACTAGACTAGAGTGATGGGAGCAACCACATTTTATATGCATGAAAAGTACTCAGCGTAAAACGAATTTATTTATCCTACTTTTTATGCTAGTAATAGTACAATCACTACTATCCTAAACTCCTTTTTCTGCAAATTGTAACTTTTGAACTATAACACAATATAACTCATCCCACTATCACATTGTTGACTATCTCTCCTTCTCATATATGCATCTTGGGCTAAGACAAAGCACCAGCGTGGGAATCTGCCTTTTATATTCTCCTCAAGGTCATTGCAGTGTGAAGTGACTGTGTTTGTCTAGCTTCATTTTCCTTTATCAGACTCAACTGGCCCAGGCATCATTATCCAGCGCAACCCCAGCAGAATACAGCTGTTATTGTTACAGATAATAACACCAAAACCAGACAGGCTCCGACTGACATGCAAATCCACGCGCACTTTTTAATCCTCCCTATCATTAGCTTCCTGTCAGTACGCCTTCACCTGTGTATTCTCCCACTAATGCGATTTCTCTTTGTCTCCTCCATATTCCTTTTATCTGTCTAACTTCACGTCCCAAATGGTTTTCGACCGCTTCCTCGGTTTCTAAAAAAGCATTTGTGTCTGTTACACTGTAGTGGAAAACTTTTCTATTTGGGCGGCATTTTATTACTCGAGTTCAGATTAGTTAGGTGAACTTTGTCAAATTCTGAGACAGGTTCTAACCCCGGTAACTTATAATTACAGTGGGTATATACGAGGCTAAATAAAGGAGAAGTAGGTCATTTTATTCTCCATCTGCCAGTGCTGGTGAGTGACCCATTTTGATTGAACAAGACGCAGGGGCAGTGGATAACAGCATGTTTTTCGGCTTGTTCTTTATGGCTAAAAATGTCATCACCTTTTTTGCACCGAGGGGAGAAAAAGTACTGCAAATATCCTACTAAAACCAAAGCTAAAACACTGCTGCTATCACTGCTTATATGATGTATGCGCATACTTGTAGCTAACACATATTTTACTACTTATATGCAGAATAAACAAAACTGCTCATTTTATTGCTCTCAACAGGATCAAATTAAAGAAAATGTTTCAGAAAATGAGTTGAGAATGTATAGGTATAATTTAGTTGGTAATAACAATAATTACGGTTTTGTGATTTTTCCGTCGTTTTTATAATTTCATACATTATTCATTCATTTCTTATACTCGGATGTGCAAGGTTCCTCTGTGGCAATGGTGACCTGGTGTAGACTGACCCTTTCAACCACCACTAGAAGCTCACGCACCATACAGAACATGGATAGAGGATGTTTCTTGCCCATGGACACAACAATAGAATGTCCAATTTCGTCTGATCTTGGCAGCGAGGTTTGGACTACTCGGATGGGACCCTGCCGAGTGCCACAGTAGGGCAGAAATAGTTCTGGAGCTGTTGTTGTGTCCTTGGGCAAGTACTTGTGACTCACCTTTCCCTGTGTATGAATGCAGTGTGAGTGATGGCGGTGGTCAGAGGGGCATATGGCTCAGATCAGCCGCCATGTTTCCGTCCTTCGGTCTACTCGGGGCAGCTGTGGCGACTGATGCTTTGCAGTGACATCACACTGGGGATGTTCTACATGTATGTGTATTGGAGGAATACTTACTTACTTACTTATTCTCCTCCTACTGTTAAG
>JACN01071636.1:0-12647 GCA_000787155.1 Scartelaos histophorus | reverse complement strand
TACTCTTGGACTTGAAATTTTGATTTGGAAACAAAAAAGAAAATCTGAAAATATAACCAAAACTGAAATAGTCATACAAGACAGACGTATATTTCCTGTTGCTATTTTTAGTCGTGTCGTCTTCCGTGTATAAAAATATCCCCGGTGTCATTTCGGACATGTACCGTGTGTTGCTTTAACCTCTGCTCGGCCTCTGTGTTCAAACGCTAACAGCTAGCGGCTAACAGCTAGCGGCTAACAGCAGACTGACAGCTGTGCATTTCCCAGCAATAACAACGGCCCCTTACGACCCAAACCGTCACCTTTATTTAGGTCCCTGGTGCGCTCAAGAACGACTAAAAAAACAGAATTTAAAATAGCCGGTCGCCCGTGGTGAAAACGTTTGGTGTGATCTGGATTAGCGTCATCGTCTCAAATTGGCAGACTTGGAGTTGTCACTTTTTCAGACGCTGCTTCGGGGAAATGGGAGATAGAAGTGAAGTGTTGGATGCAAATGAGTTTTAGCAAATTTATTTTAACCACTAAGACTGTAAAAGCTGGATTTATTTATATTAAGCGGCCGTGACAAGACGCTGTGTACATTACAAGGCTGTGTAATTCATATTTTTATTTACAATGTTGTTCAAGCTAATAAATTATAATAAGTATAATAAGTAATATTTTTTCTAAACACATTTTTGTTTTATTTTATTTTTGTCCAATTTACAGAACTTAATTTTTTTTTTCCTATGGATCCTACAGCGACATTTTGCCTTGATTATTCTACAATATGGAAATTAACTTTATAATAAATAATAAAATGTGTTCATAAAAATTATATTGTAAAGCTGAACGACTGAATATTCTTTTAATTCGTTGTTTTCCCAGTTTAACAGTTTTACTTCCTGGTTGGAGATTGTGACATTACGCGTTGGAATTCCAATATACACATTATTTGGTAGATAAAATGATTAGAAAACACTTTTATTTTGTTAAAAAGATGTTTAAAATATCAAAATAAATATGTTTCTTCAGTGTAAATTGTGTCTAACGTTAGGACAAATGTCTCTCTAGTGGGATTAAAAATAAGAACAATTAAAAACTCTCTACTTCCTGTAATTTTCAACATATTTTTTAGCTTTTCTTCTCAAACTGCTTCTGGATTATTGCACCAAAATTAGAGTATTGTCCAAACTTTTTGCGACTGTACTTAAAAACGACACCAAGGGTTTCTCAGACATGTGTGAATGAAACGAAACACAACTCCAGGTGTGTTTTTGCGTAGGTGAAAACATTAAAACAAGAGTCCGTTTTGTGTAATATAGGACTTTAAAAACTGTAAACTCTCACTGTGCTATTACGCAGTTGTTGATGTACTTCAGTCAACAGTAGTGACACAGAAGCTAAATGAGTCAAACCACGTCTTTTGTTTGCTTCTCAAATTGCCAATTGTGACAAACATAGTGAGTTTTGACAATATATTTTGATTTAAGACATTTATTCCCACCAGCATCTATAAAAAAAAATAAAAAAAACTTGTCTATCATGAGTCGCGTTTAGTTTTATACGCAAATATAAACGCACAGACCTTGGTTATTAAGACTTTGTGAATGAAATACCTCAAACTGAAAACTCTCTTTTCCACCTTGTGATGTCATGAAGTGCTCCACTGCGTTTTTAAACTCCATACACCTTCACTGTAACTATTTGGATGGTTTCAGTCCCGGAATTGCCGATCTTTAGCCAAAAAAAAACCTAATTTGTATAAGGTAGCGCTTGAAAACTATCACTGGATGACATCACAAGGTGGAACTGAGCATTTTGAGCATTTTGAATGAAATAAAACACAACTCCAGGCATGTTTTTGGTAAGTTAACAACAATATAACACGGCTTAAAGCTCACAAGAGTTATTTTTTGTGCGATGTAAGTCCTTTCACTGCACTATTAAAACAAGAAACAAATATGGCAGATTTTCAACGCTACATTTTGATTTACGACGTCCATTCCCCACCGCTATTAAACGCCACTTACTCATCCCATATACAGTTACCAGGAACCACTTTTCTTGCCCGGACTTGCGTTTTTATCTCATTCGGAGCTCGAGTTTTCGGCATATCGAGCGAGTTCCCCACATTCTTTATCTCTCGAACGCTGAATCATTTTATCTACCGCGTTAACATGCTCTTTCGCAACCCCCCTGGTCCGTCGCCATGGACTCCAGCCCCATGCACTTCACACAGAGAGGCCAGAACATAAGCGCCTCTTTCATGTCCCGCATTGCGTCTTTAGGGCTGTTCTTTAGCGACACTGGTTGGGATAAAGAGCTCCTTGTTGTGGCAGTAGACAGCAGCTTTGACATGTGATCGCGCTGAATATTTCTGTCCTTTTTTTTTTTTTGTTTTCTTGAAGAGTCTGACTTTGGTTAAAAGGCATAAAAATAGTTGATTTAAGGACAAGAAAAGGACATGAGATTAAATTAGCCACGTGTTGGAGTTTGGTTATGTACTAGAGTTTCCATTAGGAGGGTTTATTTAAGATTTTTTTGGTATTTTGGGTAAAAATTTTAACTTTTTGTTATTCAATCATGATTTTCTATTTAAAGCTGCACTGCGTAACATTTTTATTGTAGGGTCCTAATGTCTCCATTGAAACGTTATTGCTTTGTCTGCATTGTTCCACAGTATTGATTAAACCTTTTTATCACGAGGCAAAGCTACAATTACAACGTTACAATTTTAATAATTATATTTTTGAGCAATAGAAACGTAATGAATAAATGGGTGTTTAAAGTCATACCATGTAACATTCTGGGGAGGCAATAACATCTCCATGGAGACGAGCAGACAGCCAGAAAAGTTGTCTGATTAAAACAAACAAAATCTTTACAATTTATAATATTAATTTCCTGAAAATAAACAAAATAGACTTTTAATTCTTGTCATTTAACACTAAAAAGAGTCAAATTTCTTCCTATAAATTTTCTGCCTCAAACCACATTTGGGTGTGTTTAAAGTCCTACCATGGAACATTCTGGGGAGGCAGTAACATCTCCATGGAGACGAGCCAGAAAAGTTGTCTTATTGAAACACAATTTTTACAATTTACAATATTAATTTCCTAAAAATTAACAAAATAGACTTTTAATTGTTGTCATTTAACACTAAAAAGAGTCAAATTTCTTCCTATAAAGTCTGAACTCAAACCACATTTTTTCTTGACAGCGGAGTGGCTCTGGACCAAATCTGAAATGATTAAATCTTGGATAAAAATGTGATTAATTTCACAGCTGTACTTTTGCAATCCATAAATGCCTTAGTTGAGGGTAGCATGACATTATTATTTTGTAGTTTAATCCTTTTTAAATATATAAAAAAATCTATTTCAGTTTTTCCGCACTAAAGAATCGACTTGATACTCAATACCGATTCTGATGCCACAATGATAATACCAAACACTAGGCAATAGAATGTGATTTTCAACATTAAATCGTAGTATTTTTAGTAGTATTTGTATATCTGTGTCATCCCTCAGTGGTCCATGTACGTTCCATATACTCCTATAGCTCAAGATCGTTCTAAAACTAAAATTAAAACTAAAACTAAAAACTAAAAACTAAAATTTTTTAGCATTGATACCTGCTCAAATGAATATCTAGTTTGTATGCTAGTTTTAGTATCAATTACTGTCTGATTTTTGATACTTTTTATTAAATTTAGCATATTTCAGTCTCCTCTCAAATTGTACATTTCATAAATTGTTTCAAATCTGAACCGAATCTCGATTTTAAAAACACAATTCATGAATTTGAACCACAATCTTCAGTAAAAAAAAGCAATTCTATAGACGTTCCTTCGGTATTAACGCAGCGTCTTGGAAATAAAAGTGAAATAAGCGCTTGTCTTTGTATTTCTCTCTATCCCATCTTAAACCATTAGGGCGTAAGTGATGAGGTCCATATAGGCTATTTGCTCCCACAGTTTTGTCCCAGAGGAAACATCGGTGGTAATATAAAAACAAGCTAGCAGTAATTCGTATCCACTATCAGCCATATTAAGTGGTTTGGACTTTATTGTTTTCCCAATCAGTAAGCTCCAGCACTTTGGGTTTTATTTCTTCAATACTGGCAAATCGATAGTTAGCCATTTTGTAAAGGCTTTGGAGAGAACATTTGCTGTGTTCAAAAGCATTAACGTTTGAGACAGGACAGTCATATTAATTGCCGAACTAATACAAGAGACACATGTATTATAAATGTTCGTAGACGACTAAACTACAGGGTTTATGCACAATAAGACCCCGTGGAGTTGAAGCTAACAGCTATTTTCTTAGCCTCATTCAAACTTCACTGTGCTCTAGACCGTTGCATTTTCTAGTAAATTAAACTTGAATTTACTTTTACGTGTCCTATATTACACAAAATTGACTCTTTTGAGCTTCACGTTATGTTATAATGTTGTTATCGGAAAAAAATATGGAAAAAAATCACGATTTTTTTGGTCAATACTGAAATCGCGATAATTCAAATTACTTTTTAATGCATTTATTCATCATTTCTCACTCTCAATAGAAATAAAAACCCACTTTTCTAGTAAATTAAAGTTGAATTTACTTTTACGTGTCCTATATTACACAAAATTGACTCTTTTGAGCTTCACGTGATGTTATGTTGTTATCGCCTCATTATGGAAAAAAAATCACGATTATTTTGGTCAATACTGAAATCGCGATTATTCAAATGCCTTTTTTATGCATTTATTCAGCATTTCTCACTCTCAATAAAAAATAAAAACCCACTTTGCTATTGATAATTTAAGCAAAACTTTTAAATTGAAAATAAATATAGGCTACAAATACCTTAGAGCAGTTTTGCGATGTACGAAACATAAGATGAATTAAATATACCCAGCCTTACCTCCTCAAAAACATACCCGGAGTGATGTTTTATTTCATTTGCACATTTGAGTAACACTTTATTATTAGTTGGTCGACATCTCCAAAGTTCAAAATGCTCTGTTCCACCTTGTGATGTCATGTCGTGGTGGTTTACGGCTTAATTTGCATCTCAAAACCTGGAACACTTGTTAAATCTCCCGTGAATATTAAAACATGAATCACAAAACCTCCCCAATATATTATAGCAAGTCGTTTTTTCCTGGTATACGAACATTTCAAACTCAATTTTGATAATAGGGAATCGAACAAAACGACTCCAGGTTCGTTTGCGATGAGACATTATAACATAGATCAGAAAATACGGTAATTTGAGCCTTTAATGTTATAAAAACACAACTTTATAACCCTACATTTATGTACTTGTTTGGGTCAGCCTTAATTATAGACATTACAGCACCACATTCTAATTCTGTAATTTTACAAGTACCATTTATCTGATTTCTGTTGCTTTTGATGGCCCTAAACCTGATTAGCGAAGCCTGATTACTCCAAACACTTGTGTGTCTGGTGAGTGGCCATTACAGTGGTCCATAGAGGAGATTGTGTCCTCTTACATAAGCCCATATTCTCTCCATACATCGGTGCATAAATAGCCTCCGTTATGCAGAGGTCACCCGTGCACCACATTCTATCGATCAACCCTCCCCCTTAAGCCCCGCCCACCAGCGTTATTAAATCAAACTTTAAGAATAGTAAAGTAAAATACTATTAATTTCCCTGTTTACATGAGAGAGAATAGAATAGAATAAAAAGGGATTCCACTTTAAAAAGACCATGCAAACACTTAATTCCTAATGATTATTCAGAATTAAACTTGATTCCGATTTAAGTGGGTTGTTTATTCCGATGTTGGAGTCGATTACATTTATTCCGCGATCATGTAAACATTTATTACGGTTAAAAATAATTCCCGTCGTTCGTGCTCGTTGGGTCGTTCTTCTGTAAAAAGTTGCCCGGAGCAAACTTTGGTCTCAAATCACCTTTATTACAACCTTTTTGGCAGTGGATCCTTCACTGTGGTTCTCCTCGAGGTTTCTCGGTTTTTTCCCACTCGTTTTTTTTTGGGGGGAGTTTTTCCTTGACGATGAAGGAGGGTCTAAGGACAGGAGATACTGGGACAATTATCCATTTACCTGCTTGTTGTTGGACATTCTTTATTTTTGAATTATTTATTAATTATTATTATTTTTCTTATTCTGTTTCATTCACTGACATCTCTGTTTGTTAATTTAACAATTTTGTGAAGACCACCGAGATAACTTGTTAGGATTTTGGGCTATACAAAAAATAAATTGAATTGAATTGAATTGAATTGAAATTGAATTGAAATCAAAACAGTTTTTCTAATAAGTTCGCTGGAAGAACTACAGATAATTCCAATCAGAACCCTTCCTGAGAGAATAAAGCCGATTTAAAGTGTTTTCCGTGCGTTATCTTAATTCAGAATTAATATTTCCATGTAAACTCGAAGGAGAATAATTTAAATCTGATCTGTTTAATTCAGAATAATTAAATTCGGAATTAAAAACATAATCTAAATGTGGACAATATGGTGCTGTGTAAGGCAGGAGTTTGCAACCTGTAACTTGGGAGATACTTGTTGATTTACGCACATTTCCAAGGGATTTCGCTAGATAACAAACATTTGGTTAATGACATGCCTATAATTTTTAATCCCAACTTTGCGCACTAATAAATGGACATTGGTTTATGTTTTATAGGCGTCTAAACGTAGCCCAAAGCTTCACCTCTTTCTTATAATCGTCTCAGTGTCTCGCGATGGCTAAAATGAGCAGCTCTCTGGCATTTTCGTTTTGTAATAACCACTGAGCAAAACTCGTATTATGGTATCCTAATCTATCTACGCTAATCTATCTAAGATAATATCGACATCATGAAACCGATTTTTTATTTTAATTGTGGAATCAGTCTGAGTTAACAAGTTACTCATGTTTCATTCACGACCGTAATGTTAATTTTGCTCAGGAGTCGTTCGCTAATGCTCGTCGAGTCGTTGTCTTTCTTACCTCGACAGTTGTGGATAAATTCTTAATGGGAAAATATTTATCCTTTGTGGACCTTGTTGGTTGAAGATCTGGAGATAGATTTACGAAACCGGTGGAAAATACGCACGACATTTCTACAGAGATTTTGCCACAGAAAAGCGTTAACGGTAAGTTAGCTTGAAATCTGATCAAAAGTAATTTAATTTGGATTAAAAGTTAATTCCGCTTTAAAAAGACCACGTAAGAAGTTATTCCAAATGAAAAGGATTATTCAAAGTTAAACCGAATTAAGTGGGCGGTTTATTTCCATTTTAAAGCCAAATTAATTCATTCCTTGATCATTTAAACGTTTCTTCTTCTTAAAAATACTTCCTGACACAATTTAGACGATCCGACTTTCATCCACGGCTCTTTGGATTTTCGGGGGGCGGGATTAAGGAGTGGGCTTTGACTCAGTTTATCTTCTTCCTCCTTCACCGACACTCTTCCCTTTTCCGCCTCAGCTCACGGACGTAAAGCATGAGGGTAGAATTCTCCAGCTGCTGCTTCATTATCATCGGAATGACTGCGGAAAGCTTGGATCGCGTTTGCGTCCATGGCGTGGCGTGAAAAAGCCGCCGATATCTAGCTGAAGTGTGTTTTCCTCGCGTTGTTGCGCCCCCTGCTGTCCAATCGGAACCCTCCCCCGCCCGAAGACATCGAGCGGAATTAAATAAAGCCGATTTATTGATATATTTTGATTATTTCCATGTAAACTCGAAGCAGAATATTTAAATACTACAACTATACCTCGACTTCCATCTCTCCAGGGTCCATTTAGCGTCATGTATATTCTGTCCGTACACTGGTGCATAAATAGCCTCCGTTATGTAGAGGTCAAAGTAGATCACATACTATCGATCCCCCCCCCCCCCTCTAAGCCCCGCCCACCCAACGCCGGGACCTTCAGTCTAAATATACTCCGGACCCGGGTCCCATGGGTGCTGCCGGAAGGTCCTTGGAAGTCTTTGAATTTTAATGATGTGGTTTTAAGGGTTAAACTGTGCGTGACTTGTTTTTCATCCCGGTTGTTTCTTTTCCGTGGCTTCCGGAGCTTGAGTTTTGTGTGGTCTGGATCAGGGCTGGACGATATAGAGAAAAACATTTATCTTCATATATTTTGCTATATCTGTACAAAACAAAACTACTGCAAAAACAAAAATGTTGAAGTGCAAAGAAGTTGTAGGAACGTTTAGGAAAGTGCTTCTGCAACATTAAAAACTAAATAAAAATCCCTGTATAAAAATTTTAGCAGAGGAAGCTCGGGTTAGGGTGAGGAGGTTTCCCACAATCCACTGCTCAGATCAAACCCAACGATTCCAAACACTATTGTACAAGTAAAACTGCAGCAGATTCTTCATTTAAATCTTCAGCATAAATAAACTTTACAACATGTAAACCATAAATACTACAGAGCCACATACACGTTTGAGATTATAATGTGTTTAATTCAGATTTTTTTCAGCACATTTGTTGATGTTTTACAGAAATGAAACTTAAACCCACATGGCTCATTTGCATAAACTATAAGTGCTGAAAAAAAGTTCATTATCAGGACACAAGTCGATGTAAATGGTGGGAAAGGTTTGTGGTGCTAGAAGTTTTGGTTAACACCAATTTTCATCATTTAGAGACGAGTTTCCTCCTGTTGAGGCGCCTCATGTTGAGACACAAGAAAAGAAAAGAAGAAAAGAAAATCAACGAAGCAGAACAGAGAAGGAAACAAGTGAAGCCAAATCAGGATTAAATATAAGCATCATATCGATATATACGATATGTCAAAGTCCATATTGAGTTTTAAAAATATCTAGATATATTCGATATATTGATATACTGCCCATCGTCTGGAGAGTGAATTACATTTATTTATTTCTTCCTCTTCGCCTTTGTCTCTCATCTTTTCATCATCTCTTTCTTTCTCTCTCTCTCTCATTCCCCTCTTCTCATTCCTCTTTCACCTTCCTCTTCTCTCTCTCTTTCCTCTTCATCTTTGTCTCTGTCTTTTCATCACCTCTCTCTCTCTCATCCCTCTTTCACCTCCCTATTTTCTTTCCCTCTCTCTTTCTCTTTTTCTTTCCCCCTCCTCTCATCCCGCTTTCACCTCCCTCTTCTCTCTCTTTCCTCTTCTTCTTCTTTTATCTCTTTGTCTGTCTTTTCATCACCTCTCTCTTTCTCTCTCTCATCCCTCTTTCACCTCCCTCTTCTCTCTCTCTCTTTCCTCTTCACCTTTGTCACCTTTATCTCTCTGTCTTTTCATCACCTCTCTTTCTCTCTCTCTCTCTCCCTCCTCTCATCCCTCTTTCATTCTCCCTCTCTTTCCTCTCTCATCTTTGTCTCTGTCTTTCATCACCTCTCTCTTTCTCTCTCTCATCCCTCTTTCACCTCCCTCTTCTCTCTCTCTCTTTCCTCTTCACCTTTGTCACCTTTATCTCTCTGTCTTTTCATCACCTCTCTTTCTCTCTCTCTCTCTCTCCCCCTCCTCTCATCCCTCTTTCACTTCTCTCTCTCGTTCCTCTTCATCTTCATCTCTCTTTTCATCACCTCTCTCTCTCTTTCTCCCTCTGCTCTCCTCTCCCTCTCACCTCCTTCTTCTCTCTCTCTCTTTCCTCTTCATCTTTGTCTCTCTGTTTTCTCACCACCTCCCTCTTTCTTTCTTTCTTTCTCTCTCTCTGCCCTGTTCTCTCCCCCTCTTTCTCCTCTCAGTGCAGCCCTATGGCCCGGTCAGTGTAATATTAACCAGACCGTGATGCTTATTAATCGTCCGCCGTGTGATTGAGATGCTGGTCTCTATGGCGACCGTGGCAGCCCGTCCCCGTGGCGACCGCCTCTCCGAAAAACTGCACAGAGAAAGAGACTCGGGGCTTGGATACAAAAACATGAAACGCTGGCAAGAAATTCAGGCGATTCTTCACAGTTTCTTAGCACCGTTTAACGTGGAAAAACATGCACAGTGCCGTTATGAACTTAAGATTCTTTTTTACGATTGTACGGTCATCAAAAGTATCGAAAATCAGATATTAATCGATCTAAACAATCTATTCAAACGTGCTCAAAGCTGCATTAAACACATTATAATTTCTATGCTTTATGTTTATGGTTTATATGTTGTAAAGTTTAGCAATGTTAAGTTTATTTAGGCAGAAGATTTTAATAAATAATCTGCTGCAGTGTATAACTTGTACAATAGTATTTGGGAATGTTTGGTTTGTTTCGCAGTGGCTTGTGGGATACCTCAAAGCTCTTTGCCGCTGGTTAGGAACACGAATTTATTAAAATAAGGAACCTCCGGAGCTCCCTACGCTAAAGGAGCTCATGATTATGGTTCTCATATGGTTAAAAATGACCAGAGTCAATCCACAGATGAGCTCGAGTTGAGTTGAGAGTGAAAATCAGGCAATTTGTATTATTTCTTCCTTTATTTATGTATTTATTTTTAATTTTTTATGTCGAAGAAGCACTTTGTTCCTGCATGAACTGCCTACCTCTTTGCACTTCGATAAAAAAAGACCTATTTGTTTTTGCAGTAGTTTTTGAGGCGTTATTTTTCCTGGACATATATAGATATATTTTTTACATATGGCCCGGCCTTAATTTAAAACTAGATACTCTATATTTATATTTGTGACACTAAAAAGTCACATTCACAGGATAGAAATGAACCGAACTGAACAATTTTAGAGCTAAATATTAGAGCACATAGACTAGAATATGCCCACGGACCACAGAGGGATTACACAGATATAAACCCACATGGTAAAATAAAAGATCATTTAATTAATTCGGTGCTTTTCTGTTTCAAATATTATGTCATATGTTATTTATATTGGAAGGAATAAATGGTGTCTGTGCGGTCTGTGCTCTGGAATCAGATCATATCCGTTTTGGCAGCCAAAGATGCATTAATATCAAAACCTCTCACAGTGATACAAATGTACATGATCTGGAATAAAAAATGAAATTTAAAGGTCCTATATTACACAAAATTTACTTTTTAAGCCATGTTACAATGTTGGTACCTCCTCAGAAACATACTTGGAGTTGTGTTTTTTTGTTTCATTTCATTATAACAGGGCTATTTTTCACAATATTAAAATTTCAAAGTTGATTTCAATACAGATTTAATGATGAGATTTATTTAGACAATAGTTTTTCAATATTAAATTATAGTAATCTCGTTTTTAAGGTTCATTTCTGCTCTGTGAGTGTGACTTTTTAGTATTGATATTTGCTCAAAACAGTATCTAGTTTGGATATTTGTTTTAGTATTGAATAGTATCTGATTTTCGATACTTTCGGCAACTCTACTTTTATGTAAATTATAGTTTCAAAGGATCAAAAGTGACCCAAATAATCAGCATTATTAATAAAACTTAATTCTATCTTAATTTCTGATTTTATATCAGATACCAAAGTATATGAATCATTTTCTTTCATACAATTTGTGGAGTTTAATGTCAAGTATTGCCTGTATATCATATTTAAAGGTTCTCTGTGTAACTTTACTGGAGGGGCTTTGTAACCTTTTTGTTTCCACGGAGATAATAATGCTTTGGGTTAAATTGTCCACAGTTACGGCATTAAACAAACCTGTGTTGCATTATTCAACTACAAGTGTTATTTATTGCTCAAAAATGACTTAAAAAACACACGTCACCTCTTCACTAATGCGTAAGTTATTTGGCTTGCGAGTTTCTATGGATATTAAAGCCATACTGTGGAACATTCCAGGCACATCTCCATGGCGACAAGCAGGTGACGGACCCTTCAGGAGACAAGTTACACAGTGTGGCACAGTTGTATACACAGTTTTTCAGATCTGCGTTATAATAAATTCACACATTCACACCAATCCTGCAAATTTACACTCTGTGCACTTGAAAACTTCCACTGCGTGACATCACAAGGTGGAACAGAGCATTTTGAGCTGATTAACTCAAACATGGGAATGAAACAAAACACAACTCCTGGTCTGTTTTTGAGGAGGTAACATGGCTTAAATTTACATCTTATAGGACGTTTAAACTGTCTTTTTTGGCCGCGTCCCTTTTTTGTGAATGAAAATACTTAAAATGTGGTTATATGATGTTTAGTTTGTTCTTTTTTGACTCTGCGGGGCCACCGTAGTCCCTTGTATTCATGGTAAACACTGAGCTAGGTCTTGCATAGGCCCCTGTATTAGATTACACCGCACCATTGTATCTCTGGTTCTGTTATATCATCGCTGACATGATTGATTTTGTGTTTGTTAATGAGATCAGCCGCCCTCGCCGCCTATAGCATCACCGCTTTAACCTCACCACCATTACTCTGGGTCTGTGCATCTACAAAACACACAGAGGAGTTTTAATACACTGCTCAGAAAAGACAGGACAGTGTCGTAGGAACTAAAGGATGCCCCCTCTTTTAATGAACATTTAATTTTCAGCCGATCGGGGGCTTAACTTTTTAAACACCTGAAAAGCAAAGTAGAATAATGATGTTGCAGGCAGGTCCATTTTGACAAAATCTAATTTCTGCAACTCAAAATGCTTCTCAAGATCTTGGTTGGCGTCTTCACTGAGCTCCTAGAGTCTGAGGAGCAACCTGGAGGCGTCAGATGGGCCCAAACATGGTTGGATTGGATTTAACATGGATTTAAACATGTAGTTCTCCTCGAGGTTTCTCGGTT
>KN491144.1:346-15216 GCA_000787155.1 Scartelaos histophorus | reverse complement strand
ACTCTTTCCTTAGACAATAGAATGTTATTTTCATTTTAAATCATAGTATTTTCTTTTATAGTACCACGTTTTCTTACATCTGTGTAATCCATGTGGTTCATGAGCAGACTGTCCCTGACAAAAGTCTTGTGGCTTATCTATTTTATAAAAACAAAAGGTTATAATCTGACTTTAAATTAATCGATTGGTTTTAGAAATGTCTCATATGAAGCTAAAACCCTCCCAAATTATGCTCAATACACTAAAATAAATTTACTTCACTGAAGAAAGATTGATCATTTAATGAACACAGAAAGGTCAGATTTTGGAAAGACAAAAGTCTTGTCATCTACAGAAAATTGAACAAATAATTTACTTCAAATACAAAAATATGTTGCATAACGTCAGTGAATTAAGTAGTGGTGCTGTGAGATCCATATTTAATATCTTGTCTGACTTCCATGAGCTTGAAGGATGCATCCATGCGGTTCTACAATGATTCATACAAAGATGCAAAAAATCCAAGACACTCACTGGTTGAAATAAAATGCCTTTATTAATTTACTTCATGTCAAAATGGACAACTTTAAAAGTCCCAACACATTTCAGCCTATGACTTTCCTCAGGGGACAAGACTTGGATTTTTTGCATCTTTAAACTGACTTCCCTTCCCCAAAGATCACCACTGTGTTTTTCTACGTTTTTCTACAGTGTATTATCCTCTGGAGGTCCAGGAAGCTCCTTTTGAAACTTTTTATACTAATGATTCATACAAATTGTTGATGAAGTCATCAGGAAGAGCAAAGAAACATGCCTCCCAGAGTTCATCAAGATTCTTTGGTATGTTCTTTGGGACTGTCTATGTGCTCTTATACTTGTTCTGATGCAGCTCAAAATCGTTCTAAATCTATTCAGGAAAGGTTCATTTCTGTCCTGTGAATGTGTTTTTAGTATCTATCGCTTCAAATTCTAGTTCTGATGCGAGTTTTAGTATTGATTACCATATGATTTCAACAACCCTATTTAATAACATGATTTAACATTCAAAAGAACTGACAAAAAGACTGAAATATGAACTGACAAACCAAGAAGAGAATCACATTTCAGGACAGGTTTGTACAGATCTAAAGAGATTTTGTTGTTTTATGGAGAAAATCATTGTATTTCAAAGAATACCAACCTTTGTAATTTGCTAATTGCGTCTATTCAAATTGCAATTTCGATTCAGTGGTGGTATCTAACCAGGCCCTTCCCCAGTCTGACACACAGTAATGGATTTCATTGTGGCAGGGTGACATATCAGTACCTGCCTATTAACTCTGCCTCACCCTTTTCTCCCTGACAGTAGAGGAGGGATGACAAGAAACACAGACTGACGGAGAGAAAAAGGGAGGAAAAGCCGAGGAAAATACAACAGAGGGAACGCTGAAGGGCAGAGGAAGAGAGAAAGACGATCCCGGGGGAAAACAACGCAGCAGCAATGCAGATAGAGCGTGTGGACATTTTTAAGAACTGCATAAAAGTGCTCGAGCTGAAAATTGAATGATGGTTGCACTCAAGTATTTCAAAACAGACAGAAAGATTCTTACCTTGTATCAAACAAAGCTATTTAGTAAAGAGAAACAACTGAATCTAGACATGCATGCGTAGATTTGCAGAGAGGAGGGGTCTGAACAAGACTTTTACATAACTCTGATCACATTTTTTACCTTTTTGGAGAGGGTCTGCAACCTATTTTTGTGATTGATGTGATTGCTTTGATTGAAATGCTTCACAGTATGGAGGTTAAACCATTCATTTGTTATGGAGACCAAACTGGCAACCCCGCTTCTAGGTATTTTTGAGCAATAAAACCACATTTAATTGAATAAAATGAGTAAGAGGCTAAGGTGAGGCTTTCGTCTTATGTCTGCAAAGTTCACCAGGTTCCTCCAGGACACAGAGAAGAGACACTTTTGTCCTGAGGGCTGTTACTTCCCTCAAACATCCCTGACACTGGACCTGATGACCTCATGTGTTCAGCTGCAACAACACTTCTGTTTGAGGTCGTTATTATTATTGTATTTTTCTGCTCAGTGTGTCTGAATTGGCCCTTGGGGACAAATAAAGTGATATTGATTGATTCAAGTACATTTGTTCACACTTCACTGTAACTCAAATGCGTCGGGCACTCTGTCATAATAATAATAATAATAATAATAATAATGCCTGAACAAAATCCTCTCAGAGCTACACTATAATCATTATTCATGCCATAAGCTATAAAATTATAGCCACAGCAGCTCTGGGACAGACTGACAGAAACAAGGCCACAAATCTGCTCCATCAACCACCATTCATGTACGCTAGGCAAGGTAAGGCAAGGTGGATGAAGTGTTTTGCCTAATAACATAACAACAGAACACGCCCCAAGCGGGAATTGACCCTGTGACCTTCAGGCTGGGGGACCACTGCTCTAACCCAAGCCAAAGTATGACCAAGGCTGACCAATAGAAACAGAGGGAGGGAGAAGCATCTGTGTTTGAGTCAGTGGTGGATGAAGTACTCAGTTTTGTTACTTAAGAAAAAGTACAGATAAAAAAGTTTGTAAAATATACCACATGAAAGTATCACATGAAAAAAATCTACATGTAAAAGTATTAAAGTACCTGTTTAAAAATGCAGAGATTTTTAGAACAATTAAAGGATGAGAGGCAGTGATTTTGAAAAATAATTTAGCTGATCATTTGATTTCTTAATTTTTCTAGCCGCTTTTGTGTATTTAAATTACTCAACTACTAAGTTAAACATCGTCACCTTCCTAAAATAATCACATAAGTCATTTTTTCAGGTTTTTCAGGAAACAAAAAAACTCCCCCCTAAACTGAAATTATGGCATTTTTTTAAACTTTTTTTTGTGACTTAGGCGATTATTTTAGGAAGGTGACGACATGGTATAAAAATAAAGTATTCGCCATTTCAGCAGGTCTCAAAACGCAAAAAGTACTTTTTACGTATCTAAAATGTAGTAAAGTAGAAAGTAAAACGTATCCACTGTAACATTTATTGAAGTAAAGTACAGATATCTACAATTTGTACTTACCGTATTTTTCAGACTATAAGGCGCATCTAAAATCATGACATTTTCTCAAAAATCCACAGTGGCCTTATAATCCAGTGGCCTTATGTGTGACCTTTGGTTGTGTTTAACCTCCAACCGATTTGATGTTGTCCACATTAGTCTAATAACGTATTAGTGGGCGAGTCAGGAGGAGTAATATGTTGGCCACATATAGGGCGACTGTGCAACATACCGGTAGTTCTGCCGTGTGCTGTACAAGGACCCAAAATGCCACCATTACCATGCAGATTTCAGGTTTTCTATTTTGATGTTAAAACTGAACAATGTTGAGAGGGATCCGGGCATGTTTGATGCCCAAATCACCAACTGTTAAACTTGTATTTTTGTGTTAGCTACAACTGAGAGTTATTGTAAATGACCTGAATAAAGTTCGATTTATCCGACACGCGTTTTGTTTTTCTTATTGTGCCTTATAATCCGATGCTCCTTATGTGTGGACAATGACACAACTGACATATTATTTGATACTGCGCCTTATAATCCGGTGCACTTTATAGCCCCAAAAATACGGTATTGTGATGGTCCACAATATTACTGTGAGACAACAACATTTCGATATTTCAGTTATTGTTACATCCCTATTCACTACAGAGGCAGTAGATTTGTTATCATGCAAAAGTCTTAAAAGAGCAATGTGTAACTTTTTTGGTGGGGGCCCAATCTAATTGCTTTATTTGAAATGTTCCACAGTATGGCATTTTACATCTCTACCTTACATTTATTCAATAAAAGGTGGTTTTATAGCTCAAAAATACCTTATGTATGTCATAAATGCCTTATGTGTGGACAATGACACAACTTACATATTATTTGATACTGCGCCTTATAATCCGGTGCATTTTATAGCCCGAAAAATACGGTAAGTATTGTGCTTGTACTTTTGTTACCTTCTGCCACTGTTTTGAAATTAGAGCTACTTCATGTAGAAATATACTCCAAGTTGTTCAAGTTGTTATTCAAATTAGATGCTATATTGTCTTGGTTTCTATAAGTACATGCATAAACACTAATTAGGGAGATCCATCAGTCCCATTGTTCCATATGCACAGACTGATCTCACACATAGTGGAGCGTTACACATACGCAGATAAATTGTTTAGAAAAAGCCGTTGTTTACCATTCATTTTCCCATGATTTCATCCCAAAGCACACTCCAGACACAACACATTTCGCGAGGCTTTCTCACACGATACTTTATTGGCTTCCCCCGTGCAGCAGAGGAGCACATATCATGATTAGGATATTACAACCTGCAGAAAAGCCCCGTTATCTGTCCCCGTTCTCCCAAGATGCACTGGGGCCTTTTCACATTTCTAACAATAATACGGCGCGTACCTTGTCCACGTTCCCCTGACAGTCTCTTAGCGATGATGTATTGTGGACGGCAGGCGCACATGCTGCATTCATATTTAATAAACAGAGGGGACGACGTGTGCGTGTTGAATCGAAATATGTGTGTTTTGTTTTAAGGGGCTTTTGTTTTCATTTTGTGCGGTGTGATCGCGCTGTCGGTTTTCGTTATTGTCTTTTTATAAGTACGGGGACTGGTGAAGTAATCCTTTTAGAGTTAATAAGGGCGCGATGAAAATAATACACAACCAAACTAAGCGCGTGCAGGTGATGTGTCGCATTGTTCCGAGAAATCAAAGTGGAAAAGTAGCGTCGGGAATCAAGTTTGTACAGGAATTTCCATAAAGCATTAAAGCTGCACAATGCAACTCTTCTGGTGCTTTACGTGTAATATTTCACAGTTTAGCCTTTTATGTAACTATCTCCATGGAGACAAGAAAGCAATGCCAATAGGCCAAGTTACAGGTTAGATCTGTGGAGAGGTAAACCTGCTCTCTGTAGCGATGCTTATGGTATTTCTGAGTCATAAAAACAGCTGAATTTGAATAAATGCAAGCCAGACAAGTTAAATACCATACATTTCAAGCAAAGATGTTATTTGATCTCCATGTACACAAGCAAGCAAACTTATGTAATACTTTTAATAAATATAAATGAAGGTTTAAATCAATGAAATGTCAAAGGTGCAGTGTGGAAATTTTCTGGGGGAGGATCTTTTAAATTCTTGTCTCCGTCAAAATTTTATTGTTTTGTCCTGAATGTTTCGCTCAGTTTATCTTCTATTTCCAAGGACACCAAACCAGACCAAGTTACAGGTCAGATCTGTGGAGAGGCGACCCCGCTCACAGTCAGAATGGGGCCCCCACAGTCGAGTGTTTTAAGTCTCATCTTAAGACTTTTATTCTCTGGCTTTTAACACCGCATGAGTTGTGTGGTCCTCTGTATCTTTTATTTATTTATTTTTATGTATTTTATGGGTTTTTATTTATTGCTATCTTATGGCTTTGCTCTTATTTGATTTTACTGGTTTATTGTTTTAGGACTAATATGTTTTAATCTGCGTTTAATGAGTATTTATTTTATCATTATATTATTATTGTTACTTTTGTATGTATTTGTGCAGCACTTTGGAAACTGTTGTTTATGAAATGTGCTATAGAAATAAAGTGGATTGGATTGGATTGAATTTTTCTAGGTATTTTTGAGCTATAAACGCACTTGTATTTGATTTAATGTAAGATAAAGCTGTTTAATGTCGTACTGTGGAGCATTCCAATGACATCTCCATAGAAACAAGCAGAAAACGAACCCCCAACCAAAAAGTTACACAATTTGTTTGACAGCACATCACATTGAATCATCCAGGGGACATATTTTTTGAATTATAAAGGCCATAAACACCATACACTTACTTCAGTGTTTCCCCCAGATGAAAGGAAGAAATGTATGTTTTGATTATGGCACAGACTCGATGATATAATCCAGAAACATCAAAACAAATTATTTACCCGAGATTTGAAAATTACATCTATCCGACCGACATAATTATAGTCTCGGCCTGAAAAGCAAACCAGTTTAAGGAGTGTCTGGTCTCCAGTGGTGGATCAAGTACTAAATTTGGTTACTTCAGCAAAAATACAGACACAAAAGGTAAAAAGTCGCTAAGTATCACATGAAAAAGTAACAGTATTCAAGTTTAAAAATGCCCTTCAAGAGTAAAAAAGTGGTTTTGATAAAGATATTAAGCATGTCAGTTGATTTCTTACATTTTCTAGCTGCTTTTCTGTATTTAGTTTGCTCAAAGTTGGGATATTAACGTAAATGAAATGTGCCAGAAAAAAGTACGGTTTACTTTTCAATCTAGATCTAAAATGCAGAGGAGCAGGAAGTACAGATACATGCTCTCAGACGTAAAAGTAAAAGTAAAAAGGATCTACTATAAAATGTACTAAGTAAAGTCCAGATTAGAGCTAAGATCGGGCCTAAAAAATCCAGCCCGACCCGACCCGCGGGTATTAAAGCCCGACCTGACCCGAGCCCGACCAATTAACTTGATTTGCAGGCCCGAGCCCGAAGCAAACCCGAAACAGGTTTGAAAATTGGGCCAGAAACAACAGCAGCAGTACGTCCTTAAGACTCTAGCGTGGCACTTTAAGAGAGAAGCAGAGAGACAAAGAAGAACAAGAACAGGTGGATAATAGACAGAGACAGGAAGGACTTCTTTGAATTGTCATTGTAAGAGTTTAGTACAGTACGTATTGTGATGAGGCCGCTTCTGTTTTTTTTTGTAAACCAAGCAAAGCGCCACATTGTTACATTCGGCGAAGCCAACGCAAGTTCCTGTAGCCTCTCCAATTATCACTCACTCTTACGGCCGGTGCATGTTTGTCTTTTTAGTTCACCTGACTTTAGTTTGTTTTTAATTTCTTGATCCTCCATATTGATGTAAGGTCAAAAAAGATGCAGACTTGCGGAAGGGAAGATTATCAAGAGGGCGGCGTTCACGTGCGCAGAGCAAACTCTGGCTCTGCTCTTGTTTAGTAGTTAAATAGTAATTACAGCGCCTTCTCTGTTTTGTCCAAATTATTTATTTTAAAACAAGTATTCCTTAGTTTAGTATCCACACATCGTTTTAGTATACATTTTTATAAACATATATTTATTAAAAATAAGTCAGCGAGAGAGAAGCCCAACCCGACCCGACCCGAACGTAATGATTGACATTTTAGGGGCTCGGGTTGGGCTCGGGCTTGGGCTTAAGATCTTAGCTCTAGTCCAGATACCTAAAATTTGCACTTTATTTTTTACACTTTGTTACCTTCCACTACTGCTAGTCTCTTATGTGTGTGTTTGAACTAACCTGATGTACTGCGGTATAGGGCCCCTGGTTGTGTAGTGCTCCTGTATAGTGGCCCCTGGTACGTGCGGTCCTCGTATATGGGGGCGATGTGGCGGTCGGGGGATATGGCCGAGCGCATGTCCTGTCCCAGTGGGCTGTGCTGACTGGCGTAAGAGTTTCGCATTCCTAAAGATAATGAGAAACACAATTAGCATATATAATATCCAATACACTTTTATATATTTTTGGTGACTTTATTCAATAGTCATGCTTGATGTGATGTTTGCAGGATTCTTTTTATGCTAGCAACAAAACAGAAAACAGTGACAGCAAAAAATATGGCAATCTGGATGGAGTGTTTTGCCAAAAGACACAACACAATGACAGCAGATGCTCAAGTAAGTTCATACAGTTAACCCATTGTACGTAACTTTTCTGATGGAGGGTTCGGCATCTGCTTGTCTCCATCGATTTGCTTAAAATGTTCCAGAGTGTAGCATTAAAAACACGTCTAAATCGCGTTTATTATAATACAGGTGTTTTACAGGTAAAGGAGTGCTCAAAAATACCTGATTTTGTACTTTTTTTTGCCGCCATGAAGATTAATGCTATTCTGTGGAACATTCAAGCCTAAGTTATAACATCCCCATGGTAACAAGCAGGTGACGGACCCCCCGCAAAAAAGTTACACAGTGCAGCTTTAGCTTGCACAAAGGCAGGAATAAAACATTGTGCAAACGGTCACAAAATGCACGGTAAAGAATGTACAGCGCAAACAAATAAATGAGGGATAAAAGCAATACTCAATGTGAATGCTGATCACTTGTTGCCATAACAACAAAAAACGTAGGTAGCATTAGCCCCGTGTGTGATTACAGAACCATAGAAGCAGACCTCACAGAGATGGGAGACAACGCCAACTCTTACACTTTAAAAAGAGCCAAAAAATATACTTTTCCACCAACTGTGTAACTATCATTTCTTTGTGTCAACATTCTCTGTACTTTTTAACAGTTCTGTTGTTGAAATATAAATATTAGATAATGGTCAGGGAGAAACAGGAAGTAAGCCAGACAAACCAGGCCAGCAACCCCAATTATTTTCAGATTCTACAAAGTATTAGGCAGGTCCCTATAGGTTTGAGAAGATGTCTGATGGTGAAAGTATTACAGTCCTCAAAATGTGTGGACACTTAAAACAGTCACAGGTAGAACTAAAACAGTCCTGGGGCTACAGTCACAACAGGAACAAATACAGTTTCTATACTTGATGTTTAAGGTGGATTGTGTAACTTTTCTGTCCGATGCTTTTCTCCATGTAGATGCTATTGCTTTGTCTGGAATGTTTCACAATATGGCATTAGGAAAATAAATGTGTCAACTGGACAAAAGTTATTTGGTCGAATATGTTTCGCAGCTCATCCGAGCTGCTTCTCCAGTTCTGGTCAGATGCTGGAAAAACACAGTCTTATATCTGCTGCAGGGAGGAGCTAAATACAATGTAATTACATAGAAACTAACACATATTTGTTTACAGTTTCTGTTTATTGGCTGTTTATTAGCCGTTCACCTCCACCTAAAGCCACGGGACACTCGTCTGAGGACAGTGAGGAACAGATCTGAGCCAGAGAAAAGAATTGGTTTGAGAGGCGAGTTAAAGAGGCTATTTTTGTTAAGAAAGATAATCCTTCCTTAAACAGAAATGGAGCCTCAGACTCCGTCTTTCTCCCATCTATAACTCTCTTCTCAAACGTAATTCAGAACAAACTAGGAAAAGAAAAGGTCGAGCCAGGTCAGACCCAGAGGTGTAATCACCAATTATGGGCCTGGATTATTATGCTAATTACGTCCCCACACTTATGACTAGTGCAATAGGTTGAGCTAATAAACAGAAACTGTAAACAAACATGTGTTAGTTTCTATGTAATTACATTGTATTTAGCTCCTCCCTGCAGCAGATATAAGACTGTGTTTTCCAGCATTCTGACCAGAACTGGAGAAGCTGCTTGGATGAGCTGAGAAACGTATTCAACCAAATAACTTTTGTCCAGTTGACACATTTATTTTCCTTTTGCCATGGATTCTACCTGGACGACTGAGGGATTTTTCCACACATTAAACCTTTGTATCATCATGGAGACCAAACCAGGCCAAGTTACAGGTTCAATCTGTGGAGCGGCTACACCACTCACAGTCAGAATGCCTGTTTTTCTGGGGATTTTAAGCTATAAAACCACCTGTAATTGAATAAACGTGAAGTAGAACATTCCAGAGCAAAGATATTTCCATAGCAACAAGCCAGTGAGGGACTCCCAGTCAAAAAGTTACACAGTACACGTTTAATATTGTCACATAAAATATAACTTATTACAAAAAGGTGCATTGCAAAATTTACAATGACCAAATCCTATCTAGAAATATGGCTAATTAAAAACATAATTAGAACTTCTTGCCAGTTTTGACCATTTTCTCACGCTAAACTAAAAGTACCTTTAATTTGGTCCAACTAAAATCTAAGGAGTACATAGAGTTCATGACACACAGTTAAATTTGAAGTTCCCAAGTCAGTTCCCAAGAGAAACAAAGGAAAACTCCCCACAGCTGAACAGACTGCTAAGTTCCCAGATCACAGTTTTATGAAAATATACAAATTAGGCTCCATTGGCAAAGCTAGAGAAAAGGTTGGAACTGTGCTAGACAAATAAATGTGAAATGGGTTGATTTAGAGAGCAACATGATTCGAAAAGAAAATAATTGTGCTCAGAAAATTAAGACAAATTAAAATGTTCTGTATTAGTTCACAAAATGGACTCTTTTTTTAGCTTTTAGTCATGTTTTAATGTTTAAAACCATAAATTATCTACATCTCCAAAGCTCAAAATGTTCTGTTCCAACTTGTGATGTCATGAAGCTGTAGTTTTCAATTTAATAACCAATTTTTTACCTTTTGTTCAGTAAAAATGAGTAATTCCAGGGCTAAAATTGTTCAAATGATTCTAGTGAAGGTGTGTGGAGTTTAAAAACACAGTGGAGCACTTCCTGTATCACCACGTGACATCACAAGGTGGAACCAAGTGTTTTCAGTTTAAACTCGGCCTTAATATGCAGGGTTTGTGTGTTAAACATGTGTGAATAAAACAAAACCAACTCCAGGTCTGTTTGCGATAAGTAAATATTAAAGAACTTATAAATTGAAGAAATAATTCAATTTTTTTTCTGGATCTTGAGTAAAAGATGTTAGAATGAATTGTATTTGTAACAGCCACCTATGAGATCTGAACTTTTGAAAATCTGAAATATCCTTTTGTTTTAATCTAACTAAATATCTAAATTGCTCTTGTGTATAATTCAATCAGTGAGAAAAAAAAAAAAATCTTTAGCTGAGAAATCTTAATCTGAGTTGACCCAAAAACTTTCTACAAAATTTGAGAGGACTTGAAAATCTGTATTGTGATTAGGCCAGTGATTGTAATGATTAAATTCATCAGATTTCTCGTTCCAATGTAAAATCCAGTGGAATTCGATTAAAGAAGACATGGTTTACTTAATTTGGGTATTTAATATTAAGATTCAATGTTTGTAGATCATAATTTTGCATTTTGTTAATTGGAAACTGTAATATGAATCTAAAATTTATGAATCTAAAAATTTAATTTAGGGATTTTCAATTCTGTGTGAAAATGTGTGAAATTACTAAGCCGTAAATTTACAATCTGGAGATTCGAAATAGTAAAAATATGTGGAGAGAAGTGGGAGGAGATGGGGGTAATAATACAGGATTACTTGAACATATCTAACGTTGTGCACTGAACTAAAGGTAATATGTGGCCGTTACCTTGGAAACGACCACTACATGACATCACAATGTGGAACAGAGCGTTTTGAGACCCAGATAGACTAAAAATAAAGCATTACTCAAACATGTGCGAATGAAACAAAACACAGCTCCAGGTATATTTCTGATGAGATAATATTATAACACAAGAGTCCATTTTGCGTCATCCAGGACCTTTAAAGTTGCTGAATAACAAACGTATAATTCCACCTTCTTATTGCATGTTATCTGAAAATGCAAGCTCGCATTGTTTTAACTCCCAAACCCCAGTAAACCAGCTGCACTCCTGCCTCTGCTCAAACAGCCAAACGAGGAGCTGTCACAGTCTGTGGCACAGGAAATGAATAAATAAACACGACATTGTTCACTGGGAGAGGGGTCGATAAAGGGTTAACTGGCTTAGACTGACCCAATGAGAAAAAGAAATACTGTAGCTGGTCTCATGTCTTATTCACCAACATGCAAATCAACCAGAGGAAGGTAAAGCTCACTGCCATTTACTTGAGAAATGTTTAAAAAAATTGTACTTGTGTATCTGTATTGGGGCAAGCCACCTTTTGCTAAAAACACATGAAAAAAACAGGTGCAGGGCCTTTAAAGTATCCGTATTACACAATGTTGTGCTCTGTTATATTATTGTTTCCTCATCAAAAACATACCTGGGGTTTTGTTTCATGTGTTATACCAGAACACTTTTATCTCCTGCTTGAGAAATATTTTGATTGAAGTAATGGTACTCATATGTTTGTGGTGACAATATTACATTCAATATACTCCAAAATATATTTATTTTCAAGTAATACTGCTGATTTTGTGCATTATTTCATATTTTGTCCTTCTAATTACACTCAAGATGATGATTTCAGTCCTGCAACTGCCCATTTCTAGTGAACACAAGGTAAAAGTTCCACAACATGACTTGGAAACTACCACTGTATGACATCACAAGGTACAGTCCTGACAAAAGTCTTGTTGCTTATCCATTTTGTAGAAACAAAAGCTTATAACCTGACTTTAAATTAATCGATTGGTTTTAGAAATGTCTCATATCAAGCTAAAACCCTCCCAAATTATGCTCAATATACTAAAATAAATTTGCTTCACTGAAGAAAGATTGATGATTTAATGAACACAGAAAGGTCAGATTTTGGCAAGATAAAAGTTTTGTCGCCTACAGAAAATTGAACAAATAATTTACTTCAAATACAAAAATATGTTACATAACGTCAGTGAATTAAGTAGTGGTGCTGTGAGATCCATATTTAATATCTTGTATGACTTCCATGAGCTTGAAGGACTCATCCATGCGGTTCAACAATGATCCGTACAAATTGTTGATGAAGTCATCAGGAATAGCAAAGAAAGCATCTTACATCCTCCCAGAGTTCATCAAGATTCTTTGGTTTCTTCTTCCATGCTTCCTCTTTCATTCCACTCCAGACATGCTCAGTGATGTTCATGTCTGGTGACTGGGCCAGTCCTGGAGCACCTTGATCTTCTTTGCCTTGAAGAACTTTGATGTAGAGATAGAAGTATGTGATGGAGCACCATCCTGCTGCAAAATGTGACCCCTTTTATGGTTTGGAATGTAAGAGGGAGCTAATACTTCTTGGTATTTTAGGCTATTGATATTGCCTTCCACCCTGCAAATGTCTCACACACCCCCATACTGGATGGAACCCCAGACCATGATTTTTCCACCAAACTTAACTGTTTTCTGGGTGAATCTTGGATCCATGTGGCTCCAGTAGGTCTCCTGCAATATTTGCGGCGGCTGTGATGTAATTCAACTGAGGATTCATCTGGGAAATCCACCTTCTGCCACTTTTCCAGTGTCCATCCTTTTAGCAGCTGTGAGCCTTGGCAAATGCCACATGTTTTTTTAATTGCTTTTTGTTTAGTGCTGGTTTCTGTGCACTGATTCGACCATGGAGGCCATATCGAGACAGAATTCTACAAACTGTTCTGGTTGACACAGGGACTTGAGGTGACCAGGCCTGGTGGAGCTCTGCTGCAGTGGAAAAGGGGCCGGCCTTAGCCTCCCGAGCAGTTGTCTTGCGGGGTCTGCTGGACCTGGGCTTGTCAAAAACATCTCCAGTCTTTCAGATCTTTTTCTTATTCTTTGTACTTGACACTGAGACACATTGAAGGTGTCATCACCTCAGCAGTGGATCTGGTCTTCAGCCTCTTGATAATTAAGGCTTTGGTCTCAGGGTGGATCTTAGGCCTGTTGTCTGAGGTCAAGTTGCAGTTGATGTGAAGGTCTGGTGTGCTGGGTTCTTTTTATACACCCACTAATTGATTGATCAGTAACTGATCACAGGTGAGGCTGTAATCTAGGATTGGGTGCATCATATGACAAGGTCACAAGACTTTTGTCTTGCCAAAATCTGACCTTTCTGTTCATTAAATGATCAATCTTTCTTCGGTGAAACAAATTTATTTTAGTATATTGAGCATAATTTGGGAGGGTTTTAGCTTCATATGAGACATTTCTAAAACCAATCGATTAATTTAAAGTCAGGTTATAACCTTTTGCTTCTACAAAATGGATAAGCGCCAAGACTTTTGTCAGGGACTGTAGACAAGAGCATTTTGAGCTTTGGAGATGCATTCAGACTAATAAAAAAGACTAACAAACTTAAATACATAAATACTGGAATATACGCCAACTTACTTGCACTTTTACACTCCATTAATCCACATAAATTGTCAAAGTAATGCAGATAATATGACATTTCGGTGACACCCATTTACTTAAGCCCTTTTATACCTGACTGTTACATTTGTATAGTTTGGAAAAAAATATTTATTTATGTATTATTGAGTCAGCATTGTGTCTGTTAATGCATTTTAGCTTTTAGTGCCACCCACAGCTTTTGTCCTTCTCTGACTCTCTTTTAAAAATAATGCAACCGCCACATACAACCTCCAAAATGCCCGAACTGTTATTCCAAAGCAAAAACACAATGTTATGTTTTGTACAAGAATGGCTTCCTGCTGTTTGGGAGGTATAACTGAATAATTCCACTACAAAACTACAATATACTCCACATGCAATACTTTAAACTTGGCGAGAAAGCGGTCACTTCTTTCTAGTTCAAAGACTTAAGAAGGGAAGGCTCTGAAGTTGTAGGAAAAAAAGGGGGAAAAAAAGCAAAAGGGTCTGAAAAGGTTAAGGAATAAAAAGCAAGGTTAACAAGGAGGGTTTGGACCACCGGAGAAAAGCCTGGCTGCAGTAACACAGAGATTTGGGCCAAAGGGAATTCTCAAGTTATTATGCATGTTTCTGCTAACTCAAAGTAGCGCTAGTCTAATCTGTCCAGTAGCAAAGAATGATGTGTGTGGAAATGGAAATGGCAAAAAGAAAAAAAAAAGTAGTAGCCGGTAAATGGTGTTATTAGGTCTATAATTTGAGCAATTTTTTTAGACATAAATTAAAGTGAGTCTGGAGGCTCTCCTTTTGACACAATATAATGACTTATTCAAATGGGCTAATCAAAACTATTCCGGTTTGTCATATATGTCATTACTCATTCATATTTTTTCTCTATACAGTATATTTTAGGCGTGTCATGATATAAAATGTTATGATTATTGTAAAAGGTTGCCTGGGATTCAGAAGAGGCTAAAAAGAAACTGAGAAAATCACAGTTTTCTTCACCAAGACGTCATTATATTCTATTCAATTCAATTCAATTTATTTTTGTATAGCCCAAAATCATAACAGTTATCTTCTAATTCAAA
>JACN01051337.1:0-11044 GCA_000787155.1 Scartelaos histophorus | reverse complement strand
GGTTCAGTGGTCTGTTTGTACAATGGGCTACATCAGTTATCTTCTTGTGTAATGTTATGCTTGGCCTTTGTATAGCTGCATGTTAACGAGCTTTACTGCAATTACTGTGTAAATATTGACTGAGGTTGTCACGAGTTGAGTTTTGATCTGGCGTTAATTAAAGAGCCGTTCACACTGTTGTTTCCTTGTCACAAACAGACATGGAGTTGTGTTTCATTCTCACAAGTTTCACACACAAACCCTGTGCGTTCAGCCCGACTTCTTCTTCTCTCACACTGATTAAAACACTGCGGCTTGTGATGTCATGTGCTGATACAGGAAGTGCCGTAAACTCCACACGGCTTCACTAGAATCATTTGGGTAATAACAGCCTTGCAGTCGCTAATCTCTGCTGAGCTAAAGGTGAAGGTCCAGGTCAAACTGTCAACATGAAAACTGCACCACTGCATGACATCACAGGGTGGAACGGAGCATTTCGAGCTTTGGAGATGTGTAGAATTTTTGTAGTTTAGGACCTTTTCATCCGGCACACTGCAAATTTCTCTGATCTGGCTAAGATTTTAAAACGTATGAGGTTATTCCGGCACACTGCAAATTTCTCTGATCTGGCTAAGATTTTAAAACGTATACGAGGTTATTCATCTTGTTTTCAGCTTTATTATCAACTTACTAGTGTAATTTTAGTCTAGAGGGAGTTTATTTTAAGATTTTAAAATGATCTTGCTGCTTGGACAAATAATTTCACTACTTTTCAGTCATTTTCTGATAGCTTTAAGTCTTTATATCTTAAATTTTGGGCACTTTTTTTTTTTTGTAACGACTCATTTTGTCATTGTGCACTTGAGCAAGACACTTCCTACTTTGTCTTTTGTTCTGGACACAGAGGATGTATTCTTGTGTTATTGGGCTAACAGGTTTTGGTTGTTTACTTGTCAACTTGGTTCCACCGTAACATGAATAATATGAAGTATGTGCAGTACTCGTGGTACTTTTACTGCATTATTCACACGGTAGTTTCTGAGTGTGGCAGGAAACTTGTGCTTTAGAATCACATTTATTTAAGAACACTCATGAGTATTGGACAATATGATAAAAACACAGTCAGTCTTCACTTTTCCTCCTATTGATCAATTATGATTTTTTTTTATTAAATTTTTTTGTATACTAAACTAAAGATTGGTCATGACATCACAAGGTGGAATAGAGCATTTTGAGCTTTGGAGATGTACAGACTAATAATAAAGAATGACTCAAACGTGTGAGATGAACAGGCAGGTTTTTAAAGTTCACAAGAGTCTGTTTAAAATAAAAAGGACCTTTACCTGACTTTCACATTTGTTAAATGTGAAAAACAAAACTGGTTCATTTTACGGGGCCTTTAACTTATTTCACCCAATAAGAATAACATAAAAACTGTGAAAAAGTATTTTACACCTTTACACTTCACACTTTTGTCTATTACATGGACCATCAGTTTGACAATGGCGCACTTATGTTTCTTATAACAATTAAGATTAAACTGATTGTTCTCCATGGCCACATTCCTCGGTCGTACGACTGGATCTGCTCCACATTAAAACCTTTTGCCGTCGTGTTTGGCTTTGAAATATTAATGTAGCAGGAGTTTGTGGATGAGTCACGCAGCAGAGGGCTGAGGCTGGGAGTGCAAACAGAGCCGGAGATAAGAGCGCTCCCTGGAAAACATGAACTGTGAGAATAATGTGCTGCTTTCAAGAAAATACTGAGCACACAAACATCTGGATCCACGTTTCTCTGAACATTTGCTCCATAAAAAGGTTCTCATGAATTTTTTATGTCATTCAGGTTCTGTTGGTTTTAGGCTTTTATTCTGATGACTCAACAATTTCTTACAAATTAGTGAATAGTTCTTTGTTGCAGCCCTGGGTTTAGTCCAACTTTAGTCTGGGTTTAGTCTCGGTCTAGACCAGGTTTTAGACCTACTTTAGTCTGGGTTTAGTCTTGTGTTACACCAAGTCCGCTAAGCACAAATCCTGGCTAACTTTGCTAAGCCTCACTAGTTTTAGCGAGAGTTCTGTTCCCTATTTCTCACTAACATGAATCTCTGAGTTACTGGAGTAATATTTGCTTCAGAGTGAATCTGCTCAGGTTAAATCAGTGCTACATTTGTACCTGTAGTGAACAGAGTCAAACACCCGACTGTCTGTGTCCAAAAACATCTGCAAAAAATAACTGACCTTATGTTCTTGGTCACTTTTGGTGAATTTCCAGTTTATATTTAGAGAATATCTATTTATAGAATTTCCTAAAATTCAAGGAAAACTCTTTAACCAAGTGGTTACGTTTGCTGATGTGGGAGTCACAGGTTTCATGGTTTGATTCTCAACTATTTATAGAATTTCCTAAAATTCAAGGAAAACTCAAGTGGTTACGTTCGCTGATGTGGGAGTCACGGGTTTGATGGTTTGATTCTCATACTGACGTGATTCATGCTCTGATGAAGTATCAGTACTGGTTATATTTTCAGTAACTTACATTTGTCACACGTTACACAATTGTGAATAAATGTGAATAACATTTAACCCTCAGATCATCATAGAATTGATCAGCTCAGCCGAACATTAACACTTGATCACACTGACACTTTTTATGTGACGTCTCCATAAAGAGTTAAAGTAAACTTTTATTTTTAAAACACAACATGTAGGACATGAGCAGCCTCCATGAGCCTGTGCGTTTAGTCTTTACCTGCACAGTCGTCCTCACATTATTAACACTGCTCCTGCTCAAAGACAAAATAAAACAATCTGTCAGACTGAATGAATCGGAGAAAGTTCTTTTATACATTAAAAAGAAATATGAAATATGAACATTTGAGTCTCCCACAGGTGACACTGTGGATTCCTCTCCCCTCCGGACTGATACGTTTAAAAACTTAACATTCAGCATTTTTAGAGAACTTTACATGTTTTTAAGCGGTCGTTGATCTTCTGCTTCACCGTGTCTCTCGTCTTGGTTATTACAATTGTATTTAACTTTTTTGCCATTGTGGTTTTCTATTCCTCATACAGTTCTAAAAGTAATTTTTGTTTTGAGGCTGAAATAATCGGCCCAAGTCTTTGCGTTTTAAACAGTCTTTTGTCCTGGGTTCTTCTGGACCTCCTGCCTAATGCTGGACTGGACAAGCCTGGGTGAAGTGAGGCGCAGATAAACTGTGTCAATGAAACAGCTTCAACTTTAAGTTTCAGATGACGCTGCTTTAAACCAGGATTAATCACTGAAGCACCACCGTGTTTAACCACATTGATGGAGAAGCACAGGCACATTTATACATAGATCTGATCAGTAAACAGCCTGATATTGGCCCTTTAAGGCGAGACACAGCAGCTGATTAGGGAAAAAAAAGATATACTATAAATTTGAAACTTCAGTTGTTACTTACATAATATTCATACTTATATTCAGTGAAACATCCATAGTTTAGCCTGTAGTTTCTCCCCTTAGCTGTAGAAATGGGCGTGTCCCAGTCTGACAGGAACAGGTTTGATAATAGATTAAACTGAAGAGCGTGTTTGGAAATCCCAGCTGGTGCTTAGTGCTCCGACTACGGTTAAGTAACCTGCTCTAAACTGAAGCCGGAGGAACTCTCGCAAATACAGGAAATACACTGAAAAGAGGAAGGAATTTCACATATATTAAGGTTAGTTTTGTTTTTCTGACTGGGCTTTTTTAAACTGCAGAATTATTTGTGTCGTTTTACTTTCGGCTGTTCCTTTTTTATTCTTTCTTATGTTTTGTCATTTGGATTTGGCTGATTTTAACTGGACTTTGTGGAAGATTGCTCCATATTTAGACCTGTTTAGAACCTCTTTTTGTGGACATTTAGTTTTGGAAAGTTGCATCCTGCTTTGGTATGTTGTCAAGTCCTGGTTTAGTCTTAGTCCTGGTGGAGTTCTGGTTTAGTCCAAGATTACTCATGACCTAGACCTGTAATATAGGTCTGGTTTTGTTCAGTTATTCCAGTTTGGTCTTTAATCCTGATCCTATCCTGATTGAATTATGGTCAAATCCCTGTTTAGTCCTGTTTTTTTGTCATGGTTATTATATTTGGTATTTTGAAAATTTTAAATAAATAAAAAAATTTCTGTGAATTTGCCCAAAGAAGATGTTCTCAGGTGGTTTTGATGTGGTTCAGATTTCTTTTCTTTTTGTCTTTTGTTTTTTCTAATATGACGACTCAGCAGTTTCTTGCAAATCATTGGATATGATGCTCTGGTCTAGACCTGGTTTAAGTCGTATTTTAGTCTTGGTTAGTCTTGATCTAGACCTATTTAAACCTAATTTATTATTTTATTTCATGTATTATTTTATTATCATTGTGTTATTATTGTGTAGAACTGTTTTAGTCCTATAACATTTGTTTAGTGATCCCATGTTTTTCACCTGCTGGTTTATTTTTGAGTCCTGGTTTAGTCCTGGTTCAGTCCTGCTCCAGACCTGGCTCAGACCTGGTTCATCCTGAGGTTGTGTTATTTGTGGGTGGACCTGCTTTTCCACTCACAGGAGCTGGATTGGGCAGGGCTGGACTCCTGATCACCTCCAGTGCTTTTGTGTTGGTTCAGTCTAATGTTCATATTTAAAGACTCTGTTGGCTCAGGCCGGGCTGTAAAATGAGGATTGGCTCTTTGTGTGGATTAGGAAATGGATTTTATTGTATCAGTGATTAAACTGTTTCAGTATTAGGAAGGTGTGTGTACATTTTAAACACACGGCTGCACAATGATGCAACATGTGCACATATCACAACACACATGCAGCTATTCCGTTTATTACAAAGCTTCACATGTTCACACCTCCTTTTGTTTCTGACACAGGTGAATTAACAGTTTTACTTTAGTGAGAAGTGAACTAACCAGTATTTTAAAATGTTCAGTATTTCAGTATTGAATTTTATTGTATTATATAGTTTTTTTCTAACCTTGTGCAGAACATAGAAGCAGATGGAGAGAAGATTTTTATTTTTTAGTTCACAGAAACTGAACCAATCAAAGAGCAGCTTTATGGTTTGGGGAGGGGTCAAATGTGAAGCACCTAAACAAACCAGAACAAACATGGCGACGCCGCCTGACAAACTCCAGCCTCTGGATAGTGGAGCAGAAGTGGAGAAATGCTCCTCTGACCTGGATCTCCTCCTGAGACACTTCAGCTCAGATCAGAGTGTTTAATGTCCTGACAGAACCGTCGCTCCCAGAGCCACTTCACACTGATCATGTGGAGAACTCGACTCAGACGACTGTACTGATCTGACATGAGTCACCTCAGGGTTTCTCTCAGTCCATCATTCTCATTCACTTTGGAAACTGGTGCAGTAAAAAAAGTCTTATATTTTATATTTATATTTTTACAAGTTAATCCATGAATCAGCATCTTGTTGTATTTTGTTGATCACTTTAAATGCAGGAAATGTTTAAAACTTTAAATGTGAAACTGTGTACTTATTAAAGGGTTGCTTGATTTCTTTAATCTAAGAATTCCCAAATGAAACGTGCCCAAAGTTAAAGAGAGAATCAGGTCACAGTTGTGTGTTAAATATGGGTCATGTTTTCTATGGGAAGATCCTCAAACACGAGTTCAGACTGTGCAGCTCCCTGCAGCTCACACTGTGTGCAGCTCCCTGCAGCTCACACTGTGTGCAGCTCCCTGCAGCTCACACTGTGTGCAGCTCCCTGCAGCTCACACTGAGGCTGCTCGGCTTTTGGGAAAAAAAAATATTTGAGTCAGAAATAAAAGCATCACAGCCTGAAGCCGTAGTCATAGTTTGAATTATGTCTAAAATGTATTTTTTGAAAAGTTATAGTCCAATATTGTACAAAATGGACTCTTGTGAGTTTTCAGTCATGATATAATGTTGTTATCTAATTCAAAAACACCTGGAGTTGTGTTTTGTTTATTCACACCTTGAGTAATACTTTATTCATCTGTCTACATCTCCAAACCTCAACATTCTCAGTTCCACCTTGTGATGTCATGTAGTAGTTGTTCTGAAGCTATATTTGACCTTCACTTCAGTACAGACCAGTGTATGAAGTTTAAAAACACAGTGGAGCACTTCCTGTATCACCACATGACATCACAAGGTGGAACAGAGTGTTTTCTGTTCGAGAGAAGAACCTAAATATGCAGAGTTTGTGTTAAACATGTGTGAATGAAACAAAACACAACTCCAGCTCTGTCAGTGAGGAAAATAGACATGAGAATAGTGTAATATTTAAAACAAGATCAAATATTCATAAATGAGTAAGTCCAAGTAAACCTTATGTGTCCTACTCATTTTTCAACAGAATTTTAGTAATTTCCTTTACAGTATCATATTGACCTTTTAAATGACTCAGTTCTTGCAAAGTAACCTCCATTTTCAAGTATTTCCAATAAGACAAAGGTTGAGTCTGTGATAAAACAGACGATTTTACAGATAACTTTAGACATACTGATAACCTTTCTACTGTTTGAAGTGAAGTAATAGTTTTTTATTTGAGTAATGTGCAGCTGGTTTACTGTTCTCATTGGTTATATTTAGCAATTTTCTCTTGCAGCTCTATAAGTTCACAAAAATAGCTGATGATAAGAAGAGATCGGTGTCAGCTGATGTGACACTGAATCTGCGAAAACTCAAATCTGAATGTGATTTCAGCTTAAACATTTCGACGGAACCTTCATTTTCTTATTTTAGAAAATCTGCTGCTGTTTTGTAATAACTTTTTGCAGAAGTTTTCTTATTTTTCTTATTAGAGTGAACGATCTGTTCTGCAAAATGGACTTTTCAGAGTTTTTAATCGCGCTTCCCCTTCTCATTTCTCCTCTCGAAGTTTGATTTTGAGCGATTCCTGCGTGATTGAGTAAACTTTAATCTCTTTTCAAGACATAAACTAAAACATACGACGATATATTGCGATATATCTATAATTATTTCTATTAGTACAGTTGACGAGAACACGATTGTATGAAATATAATGTGTAAAAATGTTTAAATTCACGCCCCTTTTGACTTGTATTTGGTTTTGATTTATATAGTTATGCCTTATTTGATTGAGTCTTACTATCTTTTTTGCGACTTATTTTAGAATTTATTATATTTTTGCTGTCTGTTATTATAATATATTGTGATGTGTGAGCTCCTGTGCCCAAAAAATTCAACTTGTGGATCAATAAAGTTTGGCAAAGTCTAAAATTGTCAAAACAGTGGATGAAACTAATGAATTTTTGTGAAAAATCTTATTAAATTATTAAACTAAATTATTGATTCTGATGCATTTTGAATCGATTTGAGAATTGCGCAATGAACTGAATCGATATTTTCTTATACTCCTGCACCCACTGCTTTGTACTTTTTACAATTTAACTTTCTTGATCAGTGATGCATGTAAGATTTTGCAGCATTGTGTTGTCGTTTTGGTGCAAATTTTAAAATATAAATTAAATCTGTTGCTGGCTGTGTGATCTGCAGGTGTCCGTAGGAGCTGCTGACTCTTTGCTGACATTTACAGCGACGCCTCTTCCATTTTTTATGCAAATTCTAACATAACGATCCACAGATTTCATAGATTACATAAGAATTAAAGGAGGAGCCGTGCGTCCTGCAGTTGTAGAAGTGGTGCTCCTTAAACTGTTTGTTGTACCGCGTGGATGAAAAGCCGTTAAACCTTCATCACGGGGAGATTTAGTTGGAAAATGCAGCTGCTTAAAACATCGATTGAACTTCCCATTTGTCACTTTGTCGATAAAACTCGATCTGACAGTGACTCCAGGCGCTGGATCAGAAAAGGTCGGGTTTGATTTGTGCTCGTCGATAACTTAACAAGCTTGTCTTTTCATTAACAAAGCATAGAACAATACAATACTGAATATGAACGTGTTTTAAAATGCTTTACCTGATTGTTCCTGTTTTAAAAATATGAACAACAGAACTAGGTCATTTTAAACAGGGTTCCCACGGTCATGGAAATCCTGGAAAAGTCATGGAAGCCTTTGTAAATTTAATTAAAATGTATTTTTAGTGTCTCGTTCACACACCTACAGCGTTCTGTTAAGTTCTCATTAGAATATTATGTTTATTTCTGATTATTTTCACACGTCTCTTATACCAGCAAACCCACCTGCACTAACAAATATTCTGCAGGAAACACTGCAGGACACAACAAGGTCTTTTGTTTAAAACAGACAACAGTAAATGCATTGACAGTATTTTGAAGATTAAAAAACTATAAAACCATAAGATGAGTGGAAAAGGTGAACATTTCATATTTAGCCCTAAAAATAAAGCTAAATTCTCCACATGTAGGTGTCGTAAAGTCACGGAAAATTCACTTTAGGTTATGAAAAAGTCATGGAAAAGTTTTGAAATTTTGTCAGCGAAAAAAAGTTTGCCGTCACGGTAAAACGAACACAACTTTTAATTAATTAGACCTCAAGACACATTTTGCTCAAACACAAGGGAAAATCAGGCTCTTTAACTACAGGAGGATTAATTAGCAAATCACAAAAGCTGAAATAATTTGAAATATGCAACATTTTGGTGTTTTGTGTCCATGTGGATTTGTATTGCTTTGCCTGGAGAGTTCCATAGTGTGACTTTAACTTATCTCCTGGGAGACAAGCAGGTGGAATGCAGAGTTAAGATAAATTTGTGGAGTGATCTGTACGTGCTTGACAATGTTAATGCCGCACTCTGGAACATTACAGGAAGATAAATCACACTGCAGTCGACAAAAAAACACCCTTGTGTCTCTTGGGGTTTTGTGCGTTCTTACTGTTCTTACCTTGACTTGTCTTACACTTTTCTCTGCTGAAATCGCTGCGTTTAAGGTCACACTGTATTAAAAAGGCCGAGCAAAGCAAGAACATCGCCATGGAGACAAGCAGGCAGCACAGCAGAAATGTTACACAGTGCAGCTTTACTTTAATCTTTGCAGAGACATTTGATTTAAAGGTCTTATATTACGCCAAATAAGGACTTTTGTGAGTTTTAAGCTGTGTTACAATGTCGTTTCCTCATGAAAAACCTCATACCTCGTTCATTCACACGCTCTGTTGCACCTTGTGATGTCACGCAGTGGTAGTTTCCAAGTGAACAGTTATTTTTTTTCCAAGTGAACAGCTATTTTTTTACTTTTAGTTCAGTCGAGATCAGCAATTCCAGGGATTTTAATGAAGGTGCGTGGAGTTTAAAAAACACAACGGAGCACTTCCTGTATCACCACGTGACATCACAAGGTGGAACACAGAGTTTTTTTTCTTAAGCCGTAAACACCAAGTCTAAATAAATGTGCAGGATTTGTGCGTTAAACGTGTGTGAATGAAACGAAACGCAGGAAAAAACATTACAACATAGATCAATAAATAGTGTAAGTGAGCCCTTTAAAAATGCAAAAACAACCGGATCTTAATTTGTGTGTAAATGATGCATAAATATTTGTGGCTTAGGGCAAAACAAAGTGGTTAGAAGAGCATTTAGAGCTTGAACGCTGGGAAGAAGCCGTATAACTAGATTTCTGATATATTAAAATGGGCTTTATTAAACTGATTTCCTTTATAATGATATCACACTTCCCATAAGAACGTATTGATTTCCTTCTGTAGAAAGCAAAGCGATCCTCAGCTTCACCTTCATGAACATATCGGGTTGTGATCTGATGCTCTTATTGATCTAGCACTTGCATATTCGAACCATGTGGTCGTATTACCGTATTTTTCGGACTATAAGGCGCATCTAAAATCATGACATTTTCTCAAAAATCCACAGTGGCCTTATAATCCAGTGGCCTTATGTGTGACCTTTGGTTGTGTTTAACCTCCAACCGATTTGATGTTGTCCACATGAGTCTAATAACGTATTAGTGGGCGAGTCAGGAGGAGTAATATGTTGGCCACATATAGGGCGACTGTGCAACATACCGGTAGTTCTGCCGTGTGCTGTACAAGGACCCAAAATGCACCTGTTAAGAGACATGCACCATGCAGATTTCAGGTTTTGTATTTTAGTGTTAAAACTGAACAATGTTGAGAGGATCCGGGCATGTTTGATGCCCAAATCACCAACTGTTAAACTTGTATTTTTGTGTTAGCTACAACTGAGAGTTATTGTAAATGACCTGAATAAAGTTTGATTTATTTAGTTTTCTCTTATTGTGCCTTATAATCTGATGCACTTTATAGCCCAAAAAATACAGTAAATATTCTCAAACAGGTCCAGTTTTGTCCATTTTTATGCAATTTCTTTGAATATTAATACTTTTTTTAAATTGGTATCTTTATTTTGATCCTTTATGAATTAGTAGGATTCACGATTCGATATAATACACGATAAATCTCTCACGATAAGATATTCTGGCCATAAAGGTGCATTGTGTGGCATGCAGATGTTATTGCTTGGACTGGAATGTTTCGTAGTGCGACATTAAACATGTCTATCGTCATGGAGACCGAACCAGACCGAGTTACAGGTCAGGTCTGTGGAGAGGCGACCCCGCTCACAGTCAGAGCATTTGGTTTTCCAGGCATTTTTGAGCAATAAATCCAACTTATTCTAAGGTAGAGCTGTTTAATGTCGTACTGTGGAACTTTCCAGGCAATGATGTATCCATAGAAACGACACACAACCAAAAAGTTATGCAGTGTTTTACTTTAACAACAGTATTTCTACTATCAGCTTTTAAATCTCTTCTTAAAACCCACTTTTATCAGTTAGCCTTTTTTTAGCTTCATTTTATTGCTTAATTCTTTTTCTTCTCTTATTTATTTATTGATTATAATGAACAGGTTTGGTTGCATTATTGTCTGTTTTTGGTTTTGTGTGCCTTCTATTTATGATGTATTTATTATTTATCAAATTTACTCATCAAAATGGTAAATATTGTGGTGTATGATCAATAAAACATGCTAAAAGACACACAAAAATATCAATACAGCAGAAACCCTATTGACAATATTTGATGTGTTGCTTTTTTATTCTTTTTTAATGAGTTTGTACCCGATTTTCATGCATTTCAGTCAAGATTAACGCTTCTTA